>LN483716.1:0-31272 GCA_900002565.1 Culicoides sonorensis
ATTAATGATGTGAACAATATTTCATCACTAATGGTTGGTAAGTGGATTTACATATAGAAATACCATTCATGGACGTTCGTCCATACCTCTTCCGCCATTTTTCAAGAAACACAACTGAAAAATTGCATGCAATTTTTTCTTGATATTTATAATAATGGGATCAATATAAACGTGAAACAAAATTATTCCTTTTGTTTATATTTATTTATAAACACCAAAAAATATATATATAAAACTTTAAAATCTTATAAAATTATAGATTTAATAAAAAATTCGCATTAGAACACTCATTCGCGCTAACCCACGACACCATCCTAATAAAAATTTGTATTAAGGTTTCGAGGAACATCTATTAAAATTCAGAAACGGATATTTATTTGAATTAATAACTCAATTTATTATTTTCAAGTCATCAAAATAAAAATTCGTACTATATTTTCCAAAAAATAACGTTTTTTTTAATTTAAAACAGAAAAAATCGGACTTTTTCCTAGACCTTTTGAAGTCTTTTAAAATATGTGATGCGGACTTTCAGACCCTTAAGATTCGCCCTTGATGAGACCGATTTGAGTTTCGTACTTATAGTGTTAAACAAAAAATACCGTTATTTTTGGGAAGTATGACTGGCAAAGTGATGCCATTAAATATTTGGAAGTCTATCTCGATAATGGATTGACATTTAACCACTATACAAATTATATTCTTCAGAAAACTAACATTGCACTTAAAACTTTGTATAGCATGTTCACCGTGATTGTAAGCTGCTATTATATAAAGTAGCTGTAAGGCCCATCATGACTTATGCCAGTCCCATCTTAAATAACATGGCAACGAACCATAAAAATAAACTTCAAGTCACACAAAATAAAATTTTAAAAATAATTTTGAATGTTCACTGGAGAACATCCACGGAATTTATTCACGAAGAATTTAAGTTCGAAAAATAGCAACGACATTACAAAAATTCATACACAACATTAACAATAGCCAATTAGCACATCTTAATGACTAGTTAGTCTCTTTTTTTAGATTTAGTAAAATTTGTAAATCGATAGTCAATTAAAAAAAAAAGACAAACTTTTAAAAAAAAATGTTTTTGTTACATTTAAAATTTTTTTAATTAAAGTAAATTTAGTAATAGCGAGGGACAAGATTTTCAAAATATTCGAACTTCTCAATGAATTCCAAAAATCAAATCATTTTCCGATGTAAAATTTGCTTCTACTTTGCTCTAAACTTTGCGACTGACCGATTTTCGGGTTTATTTTCAAGTTCTTTGAACCTTTTCATCAATTTGCATCATGAAAGTCCTCATCTAGATATTTTTAAGCAGCTGATGCGATTTAAGTATTTAAACTCTTCTGTAGCTTTCTTAGAACAAAAGTTTTGACCATTTTTTGAAAAACGAGAGTTTTAGCTAAAAAGTCGAGTTTTTTCATGATTTTTTTGTAGTAATGCGAGAAAAGTTGAAAATTATACAGTTTTTTTTATAACTTTGCCAAATAAACTATCGATCTTTTTCGTAAATTCATTGGTTTTTGACCAAAATTCAAAATCTCTTTGAAAAATCAATTAAAATTGTTTAACAGGTCTATTTGAACAAATTTCATACCATTAAACCAAAAATACTTGTAACTTTTAGTGCGAATTTTACATCGGAAAATGATGTGATTTTTGGAATTCATTAAGATCTTCCAATATTTTGAAAATCTTGCCCCTCGCTATTAGTAAAGAAAAAAATTAAATAGTAGTTGTAATGGTCTCTCAATGAAATTTATTTGTAATTATGTTGTAAGAAAATTTTTTTTTTCATTAAACATTTCTTCTTTTGCTTTTTTGTGCTTTTATGCACTTTTATGATCTCTATGCACTTTTATGCTCTTTTATGATGTTTTATTAACGTACCTTAAAATATCATAGAAGAATATAAACGAGCATTAAGAGTATAAAAGCGCATACAAGTGCATAGAGAGTATAAACGTACATGAAAATAAGAAAATGTAAAAATGAGTAAAGAGGAACAAATATCAGGAGCAACAAAGTGTAAAAAAGTGTAATAAAGAGCAAAATTGGATTTTAAAGTGTATACAAGTGTGTGTAAATGTATTTTTGGTCTGCTACGTAAGGGCTTCAGATTTTCATACTAGACCAATAAAAAATTCAATTATCAAAAATTGTAATTGAGTAACACGCACAAGGGAGTTGCTGGGAATGAGTGTGGTTCAAGTGAGAGTACTGGTTGCATTTCTAACGGGACATGCCAGATTACTCAAACACTTGAAAAACATGCATCTTAGCAATACAGACTTGTGCAGAATTTGTGAAGAAGAAACTGCGGAACATATACTGTGGTATGTAGAGGATGAGAAAATTGAAGGAGAAGGTATTTTGGTTGTTTAAACGGACAATAAAATCTACGACTTCTTGAAGGGCATTCCAATTGTGAAAAGTGAATATAATCTTGGGTAAGTCACAAGACAGCCCACAAAAAGCCCAACACTAAGTGGCTTAGGTGGGTATACCCACTTATAATCATTATCATCATTCAACTTGAACTATTGCATCAATTTTCACTGAAAAATACTGGAAGATAAAGTTTTCTACCTGCAACAACGACATCTAAATTCAAATTTGCAAACAATAGTATACTATATTCATATTATATTTATACTTTTTTTTAATTTTACAACCCCCATATTTTCACTATACTTTTTTAAGATACACTATATTTATAGTATATTTATTTATTATTATATAGATAAAATATAGTAAATAAAAATATGCGTATTTGCCTTAAATTTTTGCCCAAATTTTTTTATTTATTTCTTTTCAGAAAAATTGCAACAATATTTTACGCAATTGCAGGAATTCCTCTAATGCTTTTGTGTTTGTCTAACATTGGTAAGATCAAAATTTTAATTTTATTTTTTGTAAGTAAGATTAGAAAGTATATATTATATATATATATATATATATATATATATATATATATATATATATATATATATACACCCGCTAGTAAAATAACAGTATAAAAACACAGTCTTTAAGTGTCTATCTTTTCACTGTCTTTTCATCATTATTTGTCTGTATTTCATATATAAAAAACAGCAAAAATATAGTGTTTTTTGTTTCAACATTTTCGATACAATACAGAGCTGCCTATGGGTATTGTTGTAAAAAAAAAGTCCAGGTCTAACAAGAGAAAATTATCAACCCGATTATCGAAAAAAATCCACTTATCATTGATAATCACGATTATCAACAAATTATCAAGATAATTAGAATTATCAAACAATTATCAATTTATTTTCGGTTATCAAAGTTAAAATTCTCTCAATTATATTTGGTATTTAAATTTATGTTGTCTTTTAAAGTATTTTAACCAAATAAATTTTTCTCTGGTTTGCAAATTTCCTTATATAATTTTATTATTTTTTGATATAAATATGCAGGATGGTTTCTGATACCATACTGAGCATTTCAGTACAAACAAAAATTTTACGTTTTTGTGTTCCTAAATTTTCTCTGTTTGAATTTACGGCGATGGCGCGCGGGGTAATTTTTTGAGGTGTGATATATCAAAAACTTCACATCGGACAAAAATAAAAAAAAAAATGAAATAAGTAAAAATTTTTCTTGCATTAAAAATCAATCCTCAGTGCAAAAAAATCCTTATAAGCTATTACAAAAATAAAAGAAATATTCTCTTCAACTTTACCTCAGGTCACTTTTACCTTAAAAATTATGAAAATAGGATTTTTGTCTTAGAAAACATAAAATTTTATTCAAATATAAAGAAAATGGAAAAAAAATGTTCTTTTTTTGCTTGTTTCTAAAGAAATCATACTTTAAACTTAATAACTTTAAAAACCAAAACAAAAAAATATTGTTTTTATTACAATGATTTATGTAATTGCTTACAAGTAATGGAAGTTAATTTTTCCTTAATAAAAAAAGAGCGTCTAAAAAAATATTGATAATTTAAATGATCATTTTCAAAAATTATATGTACAATTATCAATTATCAACCATATAAAAATAATTATCATAGTGATTATCGTTGATTATCAAATTATCAAAGATTATCAAGAATTATCAACAATTTTTTAAGTCAATTGTTAGACCTTGAAAAAATATTAAATGCTTGTAATTTGTTGTTTGTACATAAAGCACATTCTTTTAAGAGTGATATTGTGATGTATGTGAATGAAAAATGACTTGTATGAGAAAAAATTTATTCGTGTTTTCCATTTTCTTGGAAAATTTTCGGATAATCGGTTTTACTATGGTCACCCTATTTTTTTTGTTACCCGGGCTTTGAATAGGTAAATTAAATAGACACAATCGTGGAAGAACTATTTTTCGTGCATCAAAAGCAAATAAAGAACTTTAATTAAATCATATTTTTTATGACAAAATAAGTAAAAAAAAAAATCATTGATATACTTATTAATAGACACACAAATATCAATTGGTTGGACAATGTTTTATCGTTTGTCTATATAGATCCAAGGCGATCAGAGAATACAAAGAGTGCAAAGGAGTGCAAAAAAAAGACAAACAAATACAAAGTTGTACAAAAATTTGTATTCAATTTTTTAGACATTTTTCTTTTATAAGCAGCTTTTAAAAATACCATGTTTTGAAATAATTTTCAAAATATCTTTGACGTTGTCCTAATTTTTCATGAACTGGTAACAAATTTGTCAAAGAGGGAAAAATATAAATTAAATATAAATAAATAAATGTAAATATTATAATGGAAAATATGCAAACAATAGTGACAAAAAAATCAGCCATTTCGTACAAAAATCACCATTTCGACCTTGAATTGGAGGACCCTATAGCTTTGACCCTTAAAAAAAATTCGAGCTCGCTCCGATGGATCATTCCGGAGTATTTGATGGATCAGACATATGGACCTAAGGGGTAACGACGGACAAACCGTCTGTAACAGTGCATTTGTTCTTACGAAATGCACTATAATCGTATTTGAAATCAATGTTCCTCCGGTATAACATTGGAACAGAAAAGGTTACTGGCTTTATTATATCGTCGAAATTTCGCAAAGAACATTACTTTATTTGGTAAATCAAAATATTCGTAGTCTTCAAAAAATAAGTGAATTTTTATTAGGTTTTTAATTACAAGTTTTATATTGTATTCGCTTTTTTCCTTTGAAAGCGTGTTTTGGCCGAACGGTTCATCTGAAACCCAAAGTATGTTCTAGACTTTTGTTTGTATTCAGCATGGGAGTGTTTATGGATGAAAAAAATATAGGGCGTCCATACAAAAAAATATGGTGACCAGGTGGAAAATTCCGAAATTTTCCGGGAAAATGGAAACAGCATAAAATTGTTCTGATCAATAGCAAAATTTTCATTATTTTTTAACAAGATACCGTCATAATTAAAAATTGTACAAGTTTCAGATTTTAATTTTTTCCCTTGTTTTATGTTTTTGTGTTCACATTTCGAAAACTTGTATTTTTGAATTTGATAAACTTCGCTTACTTCAGTTCATTAGATTTTGGACTGTGATTTTTATTTATTGTTTTTTTATTCAATTGAAATCCATCTTTTTTGCAAAAAATCAGATAGTAAAATTTCCGATTTTAGTTTAAATTGTGATTGGCCTTATTTATTACTAAATCATTTAAATAAAAAAAGTACTTTATGAAAAAGACGAGAAAACAAGAAAAAAGTCGTACAAAAACAGAAACATATGTACGAAAAATTTTGTTCCTTAATATTTTTTCTAGCTGTCAAAAAGAATACAAAGAGTGCAAAAAACTGTCACTTTTTGCACTCTCTGATTGCATTGGCTATAGATACTGTAACCATTTAGAGGAGTTCAAATTACGCAATGAAAGAGGAATGATTTACTTAAAATATAATTTATTAAAACTAAGACTTATTGGTTACTTATAATTAAGAGAAGAACACATCTTCTTAAGGTGAAAGCTAGAACTAGACTAAAACTATAGTTATTCTTATAGACTACTTGTTATTGTGATGTATGTGTGTTAGTGTCAAGATATGCAATATGGGACAGTTCACTTAGAACGGTCACAATACAACAAACATATGTCTTGAACTGAACAATTTGTTGTGTATCTTTGTTTATATGATGAAAAAAAGCAAATCGATAAATTCAAAAATACAAAGAAAATTATAATTTTATTACATTTTATCAATTGAAATCAAACGTAAGCATACTAAACTACTGACTTAATTGTTGAAATCTGATGTATTTAAATCTGACTATCCAGAAACTAATTTATCGTTCTAGTCAATTGATTTACCTTCCAATAACTATTAAATAACATAAATTTTAAAATTTCATAGGTGATATTATGGCCAGTTCATTCAGGTAAACTTCTGATTAATGTTATAAGTGTAGTAGCAAATTATAATTTTTTTGTTTAGATTCCTGTACTGGAGAGTTTGCTGTTTTGTTTGCACCAGAGAACCAAAAAAAAATAGAAGATTCAAAGCTAGAAATTCAATAAGACTACATTCAGGGTAATTTGTTAGATTCCTGCTCGAAAATAAATGCTTGAATAACAAATACAGGTCACATCTCTCTAATTTCTCATCTCTATACTTTTAAAAACTCAATATTTAGATTTGCATTTGCATTTTGTTTATCACACGTATAAAATTTGTACGTCTTAGTATGTAAATAAACATAAACACTTTGTATGTATGAATGTATGAAAAAGTATTCAACAAACTCTGATTCTGATCAATATAAAAAAAATGTAAATAACACTGGACAACAAAAAAAAACAACCTCTGGCTACTGGCAAATCCTTTTACAGTCTTAAAGTACATAAAAAATAAAAATTTTTGGCGTTCACAGAAAGTCATTTTCGCTGCTAGTTTTTTTTTATAATTTTTTGAATTTTCCTCTATTTTTCCTTAAATCATGTGAAAATTTAAATAAAAAATAAATGTTTTACAAACACAAATTTTTAATTTTCACTATAATATTCTAATTAAAGTTTTTTAGCGCATTTCTTGAAATGCAGGTATTGTGCGCGGTGATGGTGTCCGTCTGTGTCAATTTCAAAATGGCCGACTTTTCGAACATCAAAATTTTTCGAACATTAAATTTTTCGAACATCAAAAATTTTCGAACATTAAAATTTTTCGAACATCAAAATTTTTCGAACATCAAAATGTTTCGAACATCAAAATTTTTCGAACATCAAAATTTTTCGAACATCAAAATTTTTCGAACATAAAAATTTTTCGAACATCAAAATTTTTCGAACATCAAAATTTTTCGAACATCAAAATTTTTCGAACATAAAATTTTTCGAACATCAAAATTTTTCGAGCATTAAAATTTTTCGAACATTAAAATTTTTCGAATATCAAAATTTTTTCAAAATATAAAGTCCAAAAAACGATATAAAATCAAAATAACGATAATAATAACTCAAAAAGCCCGAAAACAATAAAAAATTGAATTTTTGGATCATTGTTAAATTTTTATAATTTGCGAATTCTGTACATAGAAATGCGCTCGTGTTTATCGTTCACGATCACGTTTTAAATTTTTTTTCATTTTTGAATGTTTTATTCAAGTATTTTCTTCTAATACATTCAAATTTTAACTAAAAATGACTAGAAAAACAAACTTTGGACTAATATTTTGTTCATTTTATGCATATGAGGTTAAGTTTTTTTTGCTGTACATGATTTAATGGTAGTCTGGTTTAACACTTGGAGATCCTTAGGGTGACTTGTCACCCAAAAACGAACTTAATTATGTTCTATTTTTTTATTATGATTCCAATATTATTGAAACTTTATGACTTTGTCAGGAGTCATAAAAAGATAATTTAGCAATAGAAAAAAATGAAAATTGGGTTTTGGAAAGGGTGGTAAAAAAAAAGTAACACATAGGTCCCTAGGGTGACATGTCATCCAGGTAATATTTTTACATTTGTCATTACTATTTTTGTAATAATATTTCATTTATCAATGTAATTTTACAATTTTAGTTCCTTTTGGAAGATGTAAATGTTTTGTAAATGCACTATTACAGACGGTTTGTCCGCCATCAATCTGACACTCTGACCTCTGTCACTCAGACACTCCAACTCACATTTAGCTCCATAACTCCGGGACGGCCCATCGGAGCGATCGTTTTTTCAGTAGAATAGAGGAGCTTATGAGGATTATTTATAAATCATTAGTTTTGAGATTGAGCTCAAGGTTTAGGCTCAAGAGCTTCCAGAACCTGAAAAACTAAATATTTAAAATATTGATGATTTCTTTTGTTGGATGGAGAAGTTTACTCATGAACTTTAAGTCATTAGCTCGCAAGTTAGGCTCAGGGACTGGGCTCAGGGATCAGGGTCCAGAGCCTAAAAACGGTCAAAAGCTCAAGATGTCCGATTTTTTCAAATTTTTTTGATATTTTTTTCATTAAATTTTCAAAATGGCGGATTTTCTTCAAAAAATAATGTTTTTGTAGATAGTATGAATATTATAGAATACTTTTAGGGGTACAAAGAAGTACATATTTTCCAAAAATTTTTTTAAAAAGAATCTATGCTTCATAAACGGTTCTTTCTGCGCTTGCTTTATTTAGTTATATAATTGCCTCGTTAAAGTGAGACTTCAAGACCTAATATTGATTGAATCATATTTCTTCACACAATATTTACATCCAGTTATTAAATTAGAATCATAAAAAGTTAAGTTTTAAAGCTAAAAGTAAATGCAAATTAGATAAACATATATTGTGGGTGACATGTCACCCTAGGGACTCGTACGTAACTTTTTTTTAAGGACCTCCAAGGGTTAAATAAATCGCCTATTTTGTTCTGCAAAGTTGTTGCTTGTAATATAATCTAATATGTTTTCTTAGAACACTTTTAAAATTGCAATTAAATGAAAAATCGTTGATTTGTATGGGAATTTTTTTTCGAAGAGGAAAAGATATATAGTTTCTTCTGAAAAGTTTAATATTTTTAAAAAAATTATATATACTTTACACATGAAACGAACTGAGTGTGTAAATCATAGTTTTCGATTTTATTTATACGCTCATAGTAGAAAGCCCTATTGGTCTCCATCACAAAAATACCATGGTATATAAACTTTTCCCATGGGTTAACCCATTAAGACGTATTTTATTCTTTAGCTTCAAACGATACAAAAGCGGTCATATTTGAGTTTTACGTATATTCACCATATAAAAGTTCAAGAATTCAAATATAACTGCTTTTGTGAGGCTTTTTTCTCATATTTCACTATGTCCTCCATCAAATGATTTATGGAGCAAGACCGGGTTAACACATTAATTCCCCATGAAAAACTAATTTTCCCGATTATTATTTATTTATTATTTTTGTCGACCAAAACTTTTACAAGTCATAAAAATGTGTTGTCGACAGTACTTGTCAACATATTATTTCACTTTTCAGGCTACTTCCCGTGATAACGGAATCAACAAATTTTTTTTCATGTAATTTAAATATTCAAGAATGGAATGGTAGTTAATTTTTATCCTTTTTTTTGACGAAATGTATTTTTAACGGGGACTCAAAGGGTTAAATTTGTAAACCTAAAACCAGGATATAGCCCTACAATTAAATTTTTACGTCCTGAATCCTAGAAATGGTCCTTAATGTTTAAAACCTGAATCTCGGATATAGCCTTATAAATAAATTTATACGCCCTAAGTCCCGGTCATGGTCATAACGGATATATTTCTAAATATTAAAATATTATGCCTTACATCTCGAAAACGGTCATAAATATTAGAAAACTAGATCAAAGATATAGAAAATTTAAAAAAAAAAATTGTTTATGAAAGACTGTATTCGCAGCTCCGCATTATGGTATGTAAATTTGAGAAGATAAAAAATTTATTTCACTTGAATCAAAATGTTTTGTTATCAAATGTTACGCAGTTCCACAGCTCCATATTTAGGTTACAAATTTTTATACTAAACTCAAAATGGTGTGATAACAAATGCTACGCTGCTCCTAAGCTCCGGGTCATAGATATAGAAAAATTGAAAAAAAGAGAGAAAAATACATCAAAAATTTTGTTTATCAAAGACCGTATTCGCACCTCCCCATTTAGGTATATAGGTTAGGTATATAAGATAAACATTTTTTTTACTAAACTCAAAGTATTTTGATAGCAAATGCTACGCTGCTCCGTAACTCCGCATTTTTGTATATAAGTTTAAGAAAGATAAAAAATTAATTTCACTAAACTCAAAATGTTTTGATATCAAATGCAACGCTGCTCCGCAGCTCTTTTCAGGCTTTCAAAGTAAGAACCATGTCCGGTATTCAGGATCTAAATATCTAACTATATGACTATTTCCGGGAAGTGGTAAATTTACTTAAAACTGAAAAAAATAAATAAAAAATTTTCTGAAAAATCAGACATATTGGAAAAATTCCTGCGCCCAACTCTAAAGCTAAATTCAATCTTTATGAGCTCCTTTATATAACAAAAAAAAAAAAACCTGCTGGTGTGTTTGCTATATCTTGGGTCCGAGGATCGTAGTTTAGATATAACAGAAAAAAATGTTATTTGGGAGACAATACTATTTAAGTCATTCTAAATCAAGAAAAGCTTTATATTAAAATGGTCACACAGTGGTCAAAAATTTAATTTTTTGTCTTAAAAAATATTTTTATCATTAAAATGTTTTGCTAGATCAGTAATTTTGATACTGTTGGAAAGCTTATGAACTTCCTAAAAAACGTGGAAGATTAGGTTAGATTAGATATGAACAAGCTCCACCGCAGATCCAATAGTCCTATTGGGTTCATATTATTTGAGCTGAAGCGCTCATAGTAAACGTCTCTTCCTAAATTACCTTCTGAAGATTCCTGGCAAACTCATAAAATTTTAAGAGATTAGATTAGATATGAACAAGTTCCACCGCAGATTCAATGGTCCTATTGTGTGCATATTATTTCTAACCACGTGAGACCTTCAATTTATACTGTCATCCAATCAAGTTGCCCTTAGATTTCTATCAGCATCCCTAAAAATCCCAGAAGAACTTTTATGTATTTTTAGTCAAACTTGAACACATTTGGAACTCGAAAAACACAAAGTAATTTTTATGCCCGAGACTGGATTCGAACCACCGTCGAGGGATTCTTACCAGTCATTTAACCAACTCGGTCAACGAGCTCCCCTTGAATAATACTGTAATGAAAATAAAAAAGTAGAACATAATTAAGTTCGATATTGGTTGATAAGTCACCATAATATAAGTTTTAAGAAGTGTTAGACTATCACTATTAATACATTTTTTATGAAAGAAGACCAAGTTATAACCCACCATCACAATCAAAACGAAACGCGAGGAATTCTCAAAAATCAAATGACTCTGGATTTCCTCAAATAGAGGCCATACAACATGCTTATTCGGATACAGATTGTAGGTATGTAATTATTTTGAAATGTACTTTCATAAAAAATTATTCAAATATACCGTAACAGATATTCTTTCGCTGATGAACAATTTAATAGATCGAAGAGAAATAAAACATCAGATAGAGACATTCCACAACAAAATATTTATGAACGGCGTAAAAATATGAATCATAGGCCTCATTCTCCAAATACGATGGATAGAAATTTCGAAGAGTAAGAGCAAAGTTTTGGATTTAAAACTTTATTTTCTTTTAGGGCTGTATTTTTAATTTCATTTAACAGTTCAAACACTAAAACAAACACGACAATAATTGTTACATTACATTGTTAGCACATTTCTTGTCAATTTGTCGTTCTTTGGTGTTTGTCGATCCGTACTTACTTCAATGAATCATTTTAAGATTAAGCTTTAATTAAATAATAATAATCAAAAAATGTTGCTGCAAATCATAACTTTTTAGTTTTATGACTTATGATGTTAGTATGATTTTTCTGACTTATGTCTTCTTAACTTTGTACCGCTAACAGTGCTAAGCTAATACTAAGCAGTCTAACATAATATGTAGAGGAAACTTGCGACCCATCATGATGTCCACTTTGAAACAAGGAAAATCAACGAATTTTTCACTTTGAAATGAAAATGTTTGCACCTATTTAATCATCAAACAAATTATTATATTCTGAAAAGAGTTTTTGCTTATTGGCTTTATAAAAAAATAAATTTGATTAGTGAGAATTTGACACTTTCAAGAATTCTGGATTGGCTTCATTACCAGTATGGGATGGTCCTCAATAAAACTGCATTCAAGAAATTTTGATTTTGTTACAATTATATAAAAATAAACTAATGTAATAATAATAAATATATTCTTTAGTCATGAAAATTATTTACAAATCATGTGTGAATTTGAAATGTTTGAGAGTTTTAGATATACTCTATTGCAGCTTCTATATTGAGGTTGTGGTGTGTTGACTTATTTTCTAAGGCTGAAAGTCTCTTGGAATGCGTGTTGATGGTGTCAGTTGATGTTGGTGTAATAAAAATTTACTAAGTCAAAACAAAACAGCTTTTCTCGTATGAGGATTGAATTTTAATTTGAATCGAGGAATTGTAACCAGTTGTTGAAGTTTGTGTATAATTTGCTGATGAATTCTGTAATTGTTTCGATGTTAGCTGATTGATGAATGTCCCATTTTAATGAGCTTGTTTTAGCAGATTTGAAATTTTTTCAAGTGAGTTTTGGCTACTGTATTGAATGCAGGAAGACATACGTCATGATTGGTCTTAATACTGCTTTATAAAGTAGGATTTTGTTTTGTTGATTTAAACGTGATTTTCTAAGTCCGCAGGTAAAAGTTTGACAATTGATTTTGACAGTTCATCGTTGGTATTCGAAAAAACAATTCATTTTATATTTAAATTTATTTTTTTCCTGGCTGGTTTTTCATTAAGTTCATCAATTTATTATAATTTTTTAATAAATTTATACTTTTATTTAACTTTTCTTACAATTTTGTATGTTTTTGTTTTTAAATTAATTTATTTTCTTGTCAAAAATGTATTGTCAAACAGCTATCAACTTTTACTTGCTTACCCCGTTTCTGTTTATGAGGCTGTAAAGAATTTTTGTGACAGCGTTGACTTTTGTTGTGGCATATGTGACGTGATCTTTAAAGGTGAGTTTCTTGTCCAGTATATGCCTGAGATATTTAATGTTGTTTGACTATTCAATTTCAATATTACCAGCCATGAAGTTTCTGTGTGAAATCTGTTTTATACGACGATTGGTCAAAAAGATGACTTGAGTTTTGCTTTCGTTCATTGACATTTTGAATCTTTTGAAGTAGGTGTTCAGTTTTCGTACGGTTTGATCAAGATTTCGCATTATGTACTTGGAAAATCTTGACGTACAGAATATTGCTGTATCATCACCGTATAGTGCAATGTTGGTGTTGCGTGTTGTTGGCATGTCATGAGTGAAGATATTGTATAGTGTTGGTGATAAAACTGAGCCTTGTGGCACTCCGAACGGTATACTCTGTGACTGTGATAGTTGGTTGTTGACTGCAACTTGAAAGGATCTCTTTTGTAGAAAATTGAAGATAATTTTAGTGATGTAATGTGGTGTGTTAATGTTAATTAATTTGTAGACGAGCCCATTGTGCCATGTTTTGTCGAAGGTTTTTTCGATGTTAAGTGATACTAGTCCTGTTGAAGTTTGTTGTTGAGAGAGTTTTTGATGTGTGTGGTTAGGCGATATAGTTGAGTTGTGGTTGAGTGCTGTGGACGGAAGCCATGTTGATACGGTGAAATGATGTTGTTGTTGAAAAAGTGTTTGTCAACTTTAACTTTAACTTTAATCAGTTAGCTGAGTAAGCTGATTGGTCGATAACTGCTTGGTGAGTGAGCTGGTTTGCTGGCTTGCGGATACCAATGACCTTTGCATGCTTCCATGCTGTTGGAAAGTGACAAAGGTGGAGACATGAGTTGATGATGAACGCTAATAAAATATCCAATTCGAGGTAACATTTTTATTAACCGGTTGTGGATCATGTCTAACCCGGGCGCCTTTGAATTTTTCAGAGAATGAACAATTTGAGTAACTTCTGCTTGATCTGTTGTATCTAATAAACGGTCATGAGTGGTATTGTTCATGAATCTGTTAACGGTGGCATTGACGTAAGTTGTAAAGCTGATATTATGATCAGATAACGGATTTTCGTGATTTTGAAAAAATTGATCTGCTAGGGCGTTGCTTTTTTCTATAGGTGTAATGAGTATTTGGTCGTTGACTTTTAAAGGTGGCATGACCTGTTTTCTCCGTTTCAAAAATTTTTGAGTTTTCCAGAGTTGGCGGTTTTTATTTTCATTTGTGAACGTTGAAATTTTGTGATTAAAATTATCGTTCTCGAGTTTTGAAATTCTATTTCTGATAGACGAGTTCAGTTGGTTGATCAAAGGGCGGTAATTTGCTATGTTCTGTCTATTTCGTTGGCTTTGACGAACTAGGGTGTTACGAGTTGTAATCATATTTTTTATTTCTGTTGTGATTTGAAATCTATATTTATTTGGTGTTGTAAGAGGCACTGATTGTCTCTGAGCTTCGAGTAAAATTTCTGTGAAACCATTAATTGCTTGATCAAGTGATCCTGTTGTTTCATAGGATGTATTTGTGTTTATTTGTAAATCTACAATTTTTTTGGGTTACAATTGACTTGTATTTTTGCCAGTTTGCTGCTTTGAAGTTAGGAATTTGACGTACATTATTCGTGAGTGGTGTTTGTGTAGTTTCAATTGAATGTGTTACGATATTGTGATCTGAGCTGCTTGGGAATGTAGATGAGTTGTCGATTTGATGCAAGCCATTTGTAATTACAAGATCAAACATAGAGGATTGTCTATCTGCAGGAAAGTATGTGTGCGTTTGTGGGTGCTGAATTAGAATGTTGCTGTTTTGTTGTAAATTAAACAAGAGCCTCCCAGCTTGATTTAATGTTGAGCAGTACCATAAACGATGACGGGCATTGAAATCTCCTAGAATGAGATAGCTCTGGCTAGAGTGTTTTTTTTTTCAGGTGACTATTGCCACCTGGGAGATAAGAAGAGTAGATTTTTACGGAATCGTTGTTAGCCAGAGGTAGTTCGATTCCAATTATTTCTATTATTTCTGTTAAAGGTATTGTAAGAAGTTTGTGAGTGATGTCTCGCCTGATAATAATTGCAACACCACCAGAATGAATGGATGAGGATGTGTGGTCCAGTCTATATAAAATGTAATCTGGATGTGAAGGTGCAATGTCGGATTGATCAAAATTTGTTTCACATATGCAGGCAATACTAATAGAGTTATCACACATAAATTGGTAAAATTCATGAATGTGGTTTCGGAAGCCTCTGGCATTCCATTGAGCGATGTTAGTGTTATACATTTGTGTTTTAGACATGATTGTAAGAGTTACTGTAGAGAATGCTATGTCACCTATTACTTTGATTTGATCTCTTTTTGAACGACAGGTTTCGAGACGATCAATAAATTCATCAAGTATAGCGTTAAAAGTATCAGAGGAAAATAGATCGTTATTGTTGTTGTTGTTTTGGTGAGAAGTTAAACGAGTCTCGGAATTTGCCCAAGTTGAATGAAGATTGTTTGATGAAGTATGATTTCTTGGGATAGGATTACGAGGCACTGGACTTCTTGGGAGTTCAGGATAGACATTCAGAGTGGCCAATAGTGTAATTGGTCTAGATAAACGCTGGTTCTTTGAAGAACGTTGAAGGTTCTCAGAACGTTGTTTAAGAATTTGCAGTGTGCTTACCATTGCAGTTACTACATTTGACTTTATCATCTGGAATTTTTTCTCTCAAGACAATTCTGCCATCAGAGTCAATTACTTTTAGATATTTACAAGATGATGTTGTATGATTTTCTGAGCATCTACGACATTTAGGTTTTCTAAAACACCCTTCTGTGCCATGGAAAAAGCCTTGACGATTCGAACATTGTGTCACTTTTGGTTTTGTTGGTTCATTTGGATTTGAATTTTTATTTTCAATGTAATAATCCCATTTAATAATAACGTTAAAAATTGATTTTATAGCAAGCATTTTTTGAATTGTAACCCCGGTACTCTTCCACTAATGTACTACATACACGTTTTGGTCTGAATATCTTTTGTTTTTGATTGGTATGGCATATATATGTATTGGTGGTATGCCGACTATGGCACTCAGTTCGGCACTTAATTCAGCAATGTCTATTGTATGCAGACCGTATATACACAATCTCACTTTAGAATCTAATGAGTGCGTGTACCCTAGAACACGTTTTTGTTTGAGATACTTATATACATGTTCATAATCAGAAATATCGTCATATTTTATTATTATACCGTTATTGGATTGTTGTAGGAACGGTTGATTTTAGAGGTATGAAATTTCTTTAACAATATTTGGCACTTGTATCACATTGAGCTCATCAATTTTGATTGGAGGGATTATTTTTATGTTTCTAGGCACATTATTGATATGAGAGTTTTCTGTATTATCACTATTTATTATTTCATGTTCACTGACGTCATTATTGAGATTATCGAAAGGTTTATAGTTCCGATGGCTTGACCGGCTTCTAGAGCGATTTGGGTCGTTAAAGCCCATGTTTACGTCTTTTCTCGGAGACCTTGATTGACCGTTAGCCTCTCTATTCCCGACCATGCAATAGGAAGGGTCAGAGGCAGGATTTATTTATAACGTTTGTACACACGAGTTATACAAAATTAAATTAAATTGTTTATAATATACCGCACTCTTAAAACACACGTCTATACAAAACGCTTGTTAGCACGAGACTGGTTAAATTGTAAAAACAAGTTTTGAATTGTCAGAAATTTTGTCATATACAAACTTTTGTTTCAGAAATATTCTCTACAAAACATTTTTCTACAAAATTGTTTATATTGCCATTGATGGCCTCTTAATATATGAAATATCAGTTGGTCAGTTCAGCAAAGTTGTAGCTTGAAATATTCTCTACATCATTGCTTCTTCGCTTTTACCTAAAACTTACAAAAATATGGTTTTTTAACTCTAAAAATGAGGCCAAATTGTGTAATTTTTCATTTTAGGGCTCTTAACCCATTAATCACCGATGGTCGATTTTACGACCAATAATTTTTGCGCCGGATTTCTCCTAGAAGTTCAGAATATATCTTTGTCAAATTTTCAATATAAATAACTAGACATGTTTAAAAGATGTCGGGCTAGTTTTTTGATTTCTTCGGTTAAAATAAGGAAATTATTAGCAGAAATAAAACGAGAAGTCGTCCAATTTTTACCTCTTCGTACAAACGAATTTTAACACATTTTATTATTAAATTTATCTACTTTTATTATTAAATTTAATCAAGTTTTTCGGTAAAATCGACCAATTTTATTGGTAAATTCAACCTATTTTTTAGGTAAGTTGAACAGATTTTAATAGGTAAAATCAACCAATTTGACTGGTAAATTTAACCAATATTTTGGTTGAATTTACCAGTTTTTTCGGTAAATTCATCCTTTTTTTTCTTTTAATTAACCGAAAAATGACTGTGGAATTTACAGTAAAATTTTTTACAGGGATATATATTGTAAGGGATATTAATAATACTCCAGGTTCGATTAAAATATTTGGTAAACTTTATTAAGACTTATATTGCTCCTTTTATTCAAATATCCAGTTGCCGTATTTTTGTACATTATACGCGATACTGTTTTCGTTTGAATATTATCTTTAATATGAATGTTTATTGTGCGTTTTTTGTATCGGAAGACAGTCAATCCGTCAAACATTATAATTTTGTGGCCAAAGGTTGCCTTTGATTAAACGAGAAATTGTTTTTTTCTCAATGGATTCCCATGTTTTCATATTTTTCAATCCAATTAAAGATTGTTTTTATATCTTTACCATATATTTTGGCTAATTTCATTCTTTTGAATCCCAAAAAATAGTACGCGTAAAGAGTATGATGAAATTTATTTTCTTTAGCATGCTTTTCTTTAACAATTTCCATAATGACAAGAATCGCAAGAAATTTCCCAAAAAAGCTTTTAGTGTTATTTTTCAAAAACAACTGTTTAACCATAAAGACCAAGCCAAGTTATGAAAAATTTTTATCTGGAATTTTTTTTTTTAGTACTCAAAAGTGGTAAAACAAGGGGTTGAATTTTTTTAAAAACTGGATTTTTTTGATCGCTTGAAAAACAGGCAAAAACTTTTCAGAAAAAGCTCATCTTAGGCTTATTCGCCGCGTATTAAATAGCACTAATTGAAAATCATAAGGTTTTTAAAATTTTTTAGGGTTTTGAGCTTGCTTGACACCAAAAAGGGCAAAAAAAATCCTAAAAAACAGTTTTTTTTTACAAAATTACCACTTTTTTGAGTAAAAATCCTCAAAAAAAATAAAATTTGATTGAACATTAAACATCCTCAGAACTTCAGCTTCAACTTTGTAGAAGATTATTTTCGTGTATTTCTAATTTTTCACTCTATTTTTAGCCTCCAAAACTCATGCTGGAACCATAAAAACAAAAAAATTCTTGTTTTTTGCCCTGTTGTAGGATTTTTAATACATTTTGAGCAAAAAATTTATTTTAAAACTGAAGCTAATTATCAATTATGGAGTTTGAAACCGATAAATTAAGACTATGGGGCTCTTGAAAAAATAACGGTTTTTTACAAAATTTAAAAATTTTGCAAAAAATTTTTTTTAAATCTAGATTTTTACGTTTCAATCTCGATAATTGATATTTATCTTCAGTTTTGAAATAAATTTGTTGCTCAAAATGTATTAAAAATCCTAAAACAGGGCAAAAAACAAGAATTTTTTTGTTTTTATGGTTCCAGCATGAGTTTTGGAGGCTAAAAATAGAGTGAAAAATTAGAAATCACAAAAATAATCTTCTACAAAGTTGAAGCTGAAGTTCTAAGGATGTTTAATGTTCAATCAAATTTTATTTTTTTTGAGGATTTTTACTCAAAAAAGTGGTAATTTTGTAAAAAAAAACTGTTTTTTAGGATTTTTTTTGCCCTTTTTGGTGTCAAGCAAGCTCAAAACCCTAAAAAATTTTAAAAACCTTATGATTTTCAATTAGTGCTATTTAATACGCGGCGAATAAGCCTAAGATGAGCTTTTTCTGAAAAGTTTTTGCCTGTTTTTCAAGCGATCAAAAAAATCCAGTTTTTAAAAAAATTCAACCCCTTGTTTTACCACTTTTGAGTACTAAAAAAAAAAAATTCCAAATAAAAAATTTTCATAACTTGGCTTGGTCTTTATGGTTAAATAGTTGTTTTTGAAAAATAACACTAAAAGCTTTTTTGGGAAATTTCTTGCGATTCTCGCCAATATTTGTCATTTTTACTTTTTTAAATATAATATTAGTAAATTTAATTACCAATATTATTAAATTAAATGATATTTTATTATTATAAAATAAATAAATCAATTTAGAGAAAAAATATCTAGTTTCAAAAAAAAAAAATAAGATGTAAATAAAGCATTATGCACGTTGTATATACACACACACAATTTTTTCGCTCAAGAGAAATGTGTTCGCTGTTGAAAATTGTATGCTGGAAATTGGTGGTGCGACGGTAATATATAAATGTAATGATCGGACACACGTCCGATCCCGACGAAGGTTGTCGACCAATGAGGATGAGTGACGTCTTGTCACTTATCATATGTAAGGAGTACCCACCTTACAATATTAAAAAACAATTCAATTACGTACAAAAAGTTAAACAATTGACAAGAATTGGAGAGGATGGTCAGCACATTCCGCTCAGTGTGTATCTGGTTTATTTTACTTGGAACACTTAATTGTCTGTCCCAATGAAAGTCATTAGAGATGTGTGCTATCACTAAATACAATGGAGTTGTTTTAAAACTAATCAGAAAAAGCAAGAGCAGAAAAATGTGAAACAATGTTATAAATGTGAAAAATTTGATCATCATAGTTCAGAATGTGGAATGGATATTCGCTGTGTTAAGTGTAACGTGAAACATAGTCCTGGAAAATGTACCTTTTAAGCCATCTTTTGTTCCTGGAAGTTTTCGTCCAATTAGTTTGCTCCCTTTCATTAGTATAATAGTTGAAAAAATATTAACTGATCGCTAGAGCATATTTTTGGATGCTAATAAAATATTGCAAAATCAACAGTTTGGCTTCAGACCTCAACACTCCACTACACATGCATTATTGAGTCTCACAAACTCAATAAGGAGAAATCTCAGCAACAAATACACAAGTGTCATTACCAGCCTAGATTTGGAAAAGCGTTTGATACGGTGTGGTTAAACGGTCTCATTTACAAACTGATCAAAGTAGGTCTCCCAAGGTCAATAATTTTGTTATTACACTCGTATCTTAAAAACAGAAAGTTTAAAGTGACTATTAATGGCATATCCTCTGACGAAAAACAAGTGACTCAAGGTGTACCTGAGGGGTCAGTATTAGGACCTTTGTTGTTTATTCTGAATGCATATGAAATACAAAAAACTCACTTCACTAGTCTTGAAATGTTTGCTGACGACACCACCATAAGAAGTACGTCACTATATCCATCAGATTACTTTAATATGTGGAAAATAAAAGTTAATTCAGACAAAACACAATACATGGTCTGTACCAGAAAGAGAGTTAATCTTGATAATCAAGAGTTGAAATACGGTGCCGATGTAATACAGTACTATACGCCTATAAGGCACGTACGAAAAAAGGCACGTATGTAATAAGACACCTCTCTTGTAAGGCACGGATTTGGTTATCAATAAGGCACTCTGGAATTCTTCATTTATTTATAAAACGGTTTTTAAAAGATTTCTTGTGAAAAAAAAACAAATTTAATCAGAAATGAATATTCAAGCCAAATTTATTACATATTTAGCATGTTTTCTTCAATTTCGTGTTCTAAAACATTTAAGAAAATTGCACTTCATGGTTCATGGTTCAATATTTAGAGGATCTATCTCACTTTCCTCGTTAGAAACAAGAAATTCTTTGACAACACATTCATGTTCCTTGTTGGATGAACAAAATTGTAGTGGTTTTGATTTTTTAATTTTTCGGTTTTCATCTGGTGATTTAAAAAAAAATTGAGATAAAACACTAAAACACTCGTTTATCTTCAATTTTACCTAACAAAATTATGTTCCGCTTCATTTTTTATTTGGTAATTCTCAATTTTTTTAGATGTAAACAAAGTTTTGAAATTTCCATGTTATTTTTGCTTGTATACCACTTTTTTTTTGTTATTTCACGTATCTTCCACTAGATTATGAGAAATCTTTTATAATTTTATCGATTTTGTGGGTTTTTTATTGTTTTTGGTTAAAATTAATTTAGTTTTTATTGTTTTTTTACGAAATACGCAAATCGTGCGGACAAAATAAATTGTTTGTTTACATTTTTGACAGCTAGGTTGAGAAGCCGTTACAAGTGCCTTATTTCGTACCAAGTTTTTGAATAAGGCACTTTTCAAGAATTTAAAGAGTGTCTTACTGAAAGCCATTACTGTAACCAAAGTTGAAAAAATGAAGATTTTAGGAGTGGTGATCGACAACAAACTGACATACGCATCACATATTTCTGGAGTCATGTCAAAAGGTAAAGATGTGCTTCGCAGACTTAAACCGTTTTTGTCTCGAAACAGTGGTTTATCAATTGTAAACAAACTACATCTATTCAAAGTATTCATACGATCTAATTTAACAAATGCCATTAACATCTGGAACACTGAGAGCTGGACCAATTTTAACAAAATACAAATTGTTCATGTTTAAGAAAGATACTGAACATTAGACCACATCCCGTCACACAGACAAAAAACAACAGAAAATGTGCATTCAATTACAGAAATGGAAACAATACGAGAATATGCAAAGAGAATAACTCCAATGTTCTATGAGCGTATGAAGAACCATAAAAATTCCCTTATCAAGTCTATGGTGCAGAACCTGAACAATTTGGATCCAAGGCATCCATTTGGGATCTTGAATGAAGAAATGCTTGATTAGATAAGCTTTTTCCCTAGATTTAAGCTTGTATTTTAATTTTTCTTTTTATAATACTTTTATATTTAGTCAGATCGACAACTAAACCTACGAAAACGCCGCTATAGCCTTTTTGGGGCTTCGTAGACCCATAGTTTTTTCTGAAACTATGCCTTATTTTCGTTGGCCGAGGTCCGCTGAAAATTTGGACTAGGGTGTCCATATAAAAAAATAGGGTTGCCATACAACTTTTAGTGAAAATTCAAAAAATTTTCACGAATTTCCCGGAAAATTGTGAAAAAAAATATATTTTCAGAATCCCCTCAACCTAAGCTACAACTTTGCTGAGGACAACAAAGACCTAACACGAACATGAAAAAAAAAAATTTTTTTACACACACATGAATTCTCTTAACAGAATGTGAACACATCGACTTGAAACTCAAAGATTAACATTGAATAAAACTAAAAAGTAAAAAATAAAAAAAAAATATTAAAAAAGTTGAATGAAAAACAAAGTTCTGGACATTTCTTAGGAAGTTATTAACTTCTAAAATAAACTTTTATAAAAAGTAGATGGCTAACTAAAAAGTGAAAAACAAGAAGCTTTCAAACAAAATAAAGTATTTGAGATTAAACACAAATTTGTTAAAAGTTGAATTTTGAGTATTAACGGACACAATTTTTTTAAATAATTACTTTTGCCCTCACTCACAAAACTGATAGGTCTTTGGTGATTGTGTTTTATCAGCAAAGGAAGACAAAATTCAACTTTTAACAAATTTGTGTTTAATCTCAAATACTTTATTTTGTTTGAAAGCTTCTTGTTTTTCACTTTTTAGCTAGCCATCTACCTTTTATAAAAGTTTATTTTAGAAGTTAATAACTTCCTAAGAAATGTCCAGAACTTTGTTTTTCATTCAACTTTTTTGATATTTTTTTTTTATTTTATGTGCTTTCTGTTTAGTGTATTTTATCGTGCATAGCTTCTGTATGATTTTTCCACACGTATGTATTGTTATTTTTAATGACCCAAATAAGTGAATTTGTTTCTTTTATGCTGAATTAGTTCCCTCTGAGTCGGATTAGCTGTTTCAACGGGATTCTCATTGGCATTAAACTAGCTAAATATGGTAAGACGGACAGTGATGGCTGCGGCTAGGTATGTCCATGGAACATCAAAGTTTAATTCTATTAAAAAACGGAAACTTTTTGCATTTTTAGAATTTAAAATAGTATTGTAATTTTTTAGATAAGAGCATGGAATGAAACTAAACACATAATGAAGGGTGCCAAGTTTCCCCTATATCTTAAATTAATAGACATTATAATACATAACATACATGACTATGCCAAACAAAAAAATAAATAACACTAGTGCCTCTGATATATCTTGAGTCCGGGGATTGCAGTATAGATATAACAGAAAAGCATGATATATGGGAGGCAACACTATTAAAGTGATTTTTAATGAAGAAAGGCCTTACATTTAAATAATGGCTAGATTTAAATTAGAGTTTTCAGGATTCCTGAAATCTCTTAATTGAAAATAAAAAATAATCGAATGGTCTAAAATCAATATTGATCTATTAATGCCATCAAATTTTTCCTTAACGGAAAATGAACACCTTTTGATTTCGTAAGTATTTTTTTAAAGTTTAATCTGAAATTTAAGATAGAATTTAGAAAAATTTAAAATGCAAATAAAAAAAATCACGAAATAAATTCTAAAAATCTAATGACAATCTTGAATCTTAATTTGAGATATACGGGAGTTTGTCAAAACAGAAAAACCAAAGATATATCAGAGGCAAGATATAACAGAGGCAGATATATGAAAGATACCAGTGAAATTGGTTATCCTTAATTCGTTGAATTTTATTTACAGCTATTCAAATACAGACGATGAAACTAACGAGACTTTTTATAATGAACAACTTAAATATAAAGGTAATGATTTCAAACCTCTATTATAATAATTATTTAACAAACTTCAGGAGGATGCCAAACAGGAACACGCAACAAACATAGATGTTACTCACTAACAAACACATACTTTCATACACATAAATTTTATTTTTTTTAAAGTTTTGTCCTAATCGAATAAAATGTTAGATGGGAGGGGCCAAAAAAAAAAAAAGTTCCACTCACAAATTATGTTTTTAAGGCAATTTCTTTCTAATAACAGACGTATAATTGCTTACATTTGTAATCAATTGTCTTTTGAGAATGTTATTGGCAAAATTTTACAAAGAAATCATCAAATAGATCATTTCTGATTTTGGTGACACTCAGAAATTAACATAATTTATTTTAAAAAATTTGACCGTTAAAAATTATCCATTTCAAAATTTTGCAAAAGGAATTTTAATTGGTTTTTTTTTGTTTATTTAGTTTTTATCTGGCTAATTTAACACAATAACATAAATTTTACTTAAAAATTGTTTAAATTTTCTAAAAAACATGAATTTCGAATTGAAAATCCGGTTCAAAAACAAATTTTTTTTTTTTTGCCCCTCGTCTTTTTTGACTTTTCAAAAGGGGCATCGGACAAAACTTTTCAAATTCATTTGTCGCGGCCTTATATATTTTCTATACAAAAATCCAAGGAACCTGGCCAGGCCTTCGAAATAGGACATATCTAAGTGTTACTATTAATTTGAATTAAAATCGTTTCTTGGTGTTTTATAAAACATAAACAAATGAAAGTTTCTTGAAAACAGAGACCAAAATGTTTGTATTTATAAATGATTTTTATAAATTACACGGAAAGAACGTAGATGCTACTGCATCAAATTTTTCATTTGAGTGGAATATCCCCCTAAAAGAGTTGAAAATTCACACTATTCAATACTAAGATGACCCAAAAACGAACCAATTTTTGTTCTATGTAAAAAAAAAATATAGACTCCTCTAAAACAAAATTTTTCGGAAAATGGTCAAAAGTATAATATTATAAAGAATAACACCGTACAACAGATTTGAAAAAAGTATTTAGACTCCAATATAGTTTTGATTTTTGAAAAGTAGAAAAGAAAAGAAAAATTTTGGCGTTTACAGTTTTTTAAAATCGGGCTAAATAGCTGAGATATGAATTTTTGAAATTTTCCATATAAATGACACATTTCGCCATGTCTCAGCACAGAGATTGAAAAACATGGTCTTACTCATTTTGAGTTATCTCGAAAACTACACGACTACAAAGGAGATCAATAGATCGTTGGAAAAAAGACGAATAAAGCTAAATGAATTTAAGGATTTGGATAAGAGATCAGCCAAAAAAAATGGGCTTTTCAGGCTCACAAAATAAGTTCTGAATAAAATCTTTGCTTTTTTTATAGATTTTGTTATTTTTTTTTACTTTTTGACCATTTTTGTATGGTTGAATGTTACAATTAATAAAACTAAGTCATAACTGAATTTTTTAAGTTATTTAAGCCATACTGGATGCAATTTTACTCTGGTTACATCAAAAACCGACAAATATTCAATCATTTGATGGTTTCCATGTTAATTTACAAATAAAGTCAAGAGTTTAAGATGTTAATGAAGTAAGAAAAAGTTTTGTGAAATGGTTTCTTTTTTTATTTTCTCTAACATTCATTAAATAAGATTTTTTTTAAAAATGTTGGTCTTTTCCATATGAGGTTTTTTTTCTATCGTTTTTTTAAAGTTTTTCGTATCGACACTATATTCCTAAGCCACTGTGGCCTATCTTCTTATTCGTCAAATAACTGTCCAAAATTCTCAGAAAAGTTATACAAATGAGAGTTGTCACAAGTGCTTAATATGAATCATATTGGTAGAGAAATGCACATTTATGATCTAATCAATTAATGATTTTTGATATAACCAGAGTAAAATTGCATTTAGCAATACGTAAATAACTTATAAAAATGCAGTTAAAAATGTAGTTACAATAATTGTAACATTCAACCATTTAAAAATGGTCTTAAAGTAAAAAAAATAGCAAAATCTATAAAAAAAAACAAAGGTTTTATTCAGAATTTATTTTATGAGCCTAAAAAGCCCAATTTTTTTGGCTGATCTCTTATCCAAATCCTTAAATTCATTTAGCTTTATTCGTCTTTTTTCCAACGATCTATTGATCTCCTTTGTAGTCGTGTAGTTTTCGAGATAACTCAAAATGAGTAAGACCATGTTTTTCAATCTCTGTGCTGAGACATGGCGAAATGTGTCATTTATATGGAAAATTTCAAAAATTCATATCTCAGCTATTTAGCCCGATTTTAAAAAACTGTAAACGCCAAAATTTTTCTTTTCTTTTCTACTTTTCAAAAATCAAAACTAAATTGGAGTCTAAATACTTTTTTCAAATCTGTTGTACGGTGTAATTATTAAATTCATAATAAAATTTCAATTTAAAACACTGTTTTGCCACTTTCTAGTAGTGGGACGGGTTCATTTATATTATATAGGAGAGAATGGGGCATTTTGGTACACGGGGCATTGTTGTATTTCGTTATTTTTAAATGTTTTAATATCACAAAATCAATTTTAACAGTCAATTAAGATCGCTTTTATAAAAGTATTTAAGCTTCCAAAAAGATATTTTATGTTATTTAACTGACACTTGTAAAATTGATGTTTTTCATTTAGAGGAAGGTCAAGTCAGCTTTTCACAAAGTAGAAAAATGTATTTCTCATCAAGAATTTTTATAATTTTTTTTAATTAGATATAATGAAAGGCAAGTTTATAATATAATTAAACAGTTAAAAAAGTAGTTTTTTCAAAACAATTAAAATCATCTATAAAAATTAAAAAAACAACTTAAATGCATCAGTGGGGCATTTTCGTACATCCACTAATAAGACGCTTATGTATGTACACAATGTATGTACAAATGTACAAGAATTGTTGTTTGTATTCGTTTACTCGCAAACGAAATTGTTGGAATATGTTAAACCCAAAAGCCTGAAAAATCGCGCTAACACCTTTTAGTTAATTCTTGAAATGAGATTTTAAAATTGTATTTTAAATAAATACAATAGATACAGAAGAAAAAATTCATTACTTTATTATTTATGAAATAAAAACGAAAATGCCCCATATCATGTACGAAAATACCCCATATATGGGGCAAATTTGTATAAATACAACATTTTACTTTATTACAAATTCAGAAAAGATTCTAAAAATAATAATGGTTATGGTTTTCATTTTTCAAAATTCAGATTTTGAAGCACAGATTTGTGTATTTATTTAATTAAATATTATATTATTTATATGTTTATTTTGCATTCAAACTTTCATGAACCAAAATGCCCCATCCTCCCCTATTATATGATTCTGTAGCTTTTATATTCAGCAATAGATTTTTTTTGGGTTTGGGTCTGCAACCTAGAATTTTTAAAGATACAGAGCCCGATTTAATTAAAAATTTTATAAAAAAATAGAGTTTTGTATGATGCGTATCAAACATTTGAGTAACGTAGGACACCTAAATGAATCACCAAAAGTATGAATATTCTTGTTTTTGTATGAAAGTCACCACTGAACTCTTTAATGAAAAATTGTAATTAAATCGCGTATCGCGGCTCTGTATCTTAAAGAATACTAAGTCTAAAAATCGAACCCGTCCCACTAGAAAAATTGCGTTTCAATTGAAATTTAATATTTTTTTAATATTTTTTTTCCTTATATGAATTCAATATTTTTTTAAAATATATTATAATTAATTAGTAAAGATATCCTTCAGATCTCATTTTTCCGGAAATTTTTTTTTCTAATTATGTTTTTATAAGTAAAATATCTTTGTCTACCCTGCATCTTTAGACCTTTTCTGTGAAAAAAATCGGAAAAAACTTCACAGTGATACTCAATATGCTTACACCGCTTAACAAAAAAAAGTCGATGTCATACTTCTGAAAAATCCCGAAACACGTCAAAAAGATTTTTTTTTTAAAAAAGTATTTTACTATCAACCACAACGATGTTGGTCCCAAGACAGCAACTTGCTGGTGCAGGGCATCATCGTATAGTCCGGTAGAATACTTTCTGTTTTTTTTTCTTTATTGGTATTATAATTCAGAATAATTCAGTACATGAACCTTAATTCTATTTGGTAGTTTCTTGTTGAAACGTCTTATCCTTGACATCCACCATTGGTATTTATGGTTGGGTGTCTTCGCTATTGGTGCGTAGAATTTCTTCGTCCTCTATCTCAAGGTACACGGGATCTTATATTTTTTCTTTTGCGGTTTCATGCTGTACTAATCCAAAACTGGAGAAAAATCACAATTCCAGCACTATTTGTTTTTTTCTGTCTGCTCCGAGTATCGTACCCGTGACATCCAGTGCAGAAAGCTAATAGCTTAACCAATGGACTATACAAGCAGATAAATAAAAAAGCAGATTTTTCAATCCTGATTATTTTCCACTTTGAAATTTTGAAATTCACTTTTCTGTTAAAAATATGAATTACTTGTCACTTTGGAACAAATTAACCTCAGAAAAGTTAAAACTTTGATATTTAATAATTTCAACTTAAAGGGAAAATGACTCTTTTCCATACAAATTTCATTATTTAATAAAAAAAAAACTAATCAGTGAATTTCAAAGTGGAAATAACCAGGATTGAAAAATCTTTTTGACGTGTTTCGGGATTTCTCAGAAGTATGACATCGATTTTTTTTTGTTAAGCTGTGTAATCCAGTTTACCATTTTAGAAAGTCTTGTTAATACTTTATTTATTCAATTCATCTATTAAAGACTACACACTTATAAGGCCATTTATTTTTGGTACGGTGACTACAAAATTTCATTATGTATTTCATTTGTTTTTCACTATATTACATGAATAAATTAGTCAGGGTCATTTGACCCTTGAGCTCGTTTTGATGCATTATACTTGTTCAGTTTAGCTTTTTTTAGCAAATGATGTTTTTAGCAAACAAGTTCCATTTTCGCCAAATATGACTGGTTTAAAAAATTTAAGAAATATTCAAAATTCATGAAAAATAATCGGTTAAAAAGAAGTAGGAAACAAATGATATAAAAAAATAAATAAAAATATGCAATATATAAATAAATATTGCAACTTTAGATAACACTGCTTAACAAAAAAAGTCGATGTCATACTGCTGAGAAATCCCGAAACACATCAAAAAGATTTTTCAATCCTGATTATTTTCCTCTTTGAAATTTTAAAATTCACTTATTCGTGATTGTTTTATGAAATAATGCAATTTGTATGGAAAAGAGTCATTTTCCCTTTTAAGTTGAAATTATTATATATCAATGTTTAAACTTTTCTGAGAATAATTTTGATCCAAACTGTCAAGTAATTAATATTTTTAGAAAGAGGACAAAAAGAGCTAACAGAAAAGATAAATTTTAATATAGTTTGTCCAATTAAATTGGGCTTTTTCACGCTATAAATAAAAAAAAATTAAAAAAACTTTATTTTTTTATATTTTTAGAACAAAATTTAATATAAATTGAATATTATGCTGGCTCATTATGATAAACTTATATTTTCTGTTTTCTGTTCAGTTTTTGTCCAACTTCTCGGAAAAAATCCTCTAGAACCAAAATTCTATTTAAAGATCTGTAACATTTAATGTTAGTTTTTATATAAAATATTTTTAGTGCATTTCGTAAGAAAAAATGCACTATTACAGACGGTTTGTCCGCCGTCACTCCGACACTCCGTCACTCCGTAAGTCTGTAGGTCTGTAAGTCTGACCACTGATCGCTATCCATAACTCCGGAATGGTCCATTGAAGCGAGGTCAGGTTTTTTTTATTAGACAGAGGAGGTCTTAAGGATGATTTTAAACTCATTAGTTTTGAGATTGGGCTCATGGATTGGGCTCCAGAGCCCCCGAAGCCTTTTTAACCGTTAAAAACGGTTAAAAATTTATGAAAAATGATAATTTGTTTTGTTGGATGGAAAAGCTTACTAAAATTAATTTTAACTTAATGGCTCTGAAATTAGGCTCAGGAATTGGGCTCAGAAGTTGGGCTCAAGAATTAGGCTCCAGAGCCTGAAAATGGTCAAAAGCCCAAAATGTCCGATTTTTTCAAATATTTTTTTTTTAATTTTTAAAATGGCGGAAAATTTTCAAAATGGCCGTTATTTTCAAAATGACCGTTATTTTCAAAATGGCGGTATAATTATTAAAATTATACTTAATTATACTCAATGAAACGAGTCCCATCGAAATGCACTTTTCTAAACCGCCCAGTGGTTAGAATTTCCCATTTTTATTTAATTTATCTTACTATCTTAAATATTACTTTATTATTTTAATTACAAGTTCTTCTTTGTATTTTATGCACAAAAAAAATTTCTTCCACGATTGCGGCTAAACGGCTCGATATAGACCCATGGTATGTTCTAGTTATATTTACATATTCAAAGCCAGGGTAACATAGGCTATAAAAAATTAGGGTGGCCAGAGAAAAACGGATTTTCCGAAAATTTTCCAAGAAAATGGAAAATTTTTTTCATTCTAAAAATTTTTGCTTCATCATTCTGAGCAATTGTCCAGAAGACCCATGTTCCTAAAATGAACAGGAAAAAATGTTTTCTCATACAAGTCATTTTTCATTCACATTCATCAGAATATCATTAAAGGGATGTGCTTTATGTACAAACCATAGAACACCTAGAAGTAATATAGAAGAAAATTTTTGAGGCAAGAATTATGTTCTGCATCTTGTTGGCGTTAGACACTTTTATGATTCATACACATACCTTTTGTATGATGCACAAAAAAGCTGCATCTTGGTTTTGAAAAATTTGTATTCTAATACAAACACGATGCAGAACATACAGAATTTGATATTTATTTTATAAATGGTTTTTTTGTTGATAATTTAAATTTTAATAATAAAAATGATAATTTAATGATTTACTTATTTGTTGATAATATTTAAAGAAAAAAATTTATAAAAAAAACTTTTTTAAAATATTAAAATGCAATATTTTTGTCGAATTTTTCTCTTAAAACTAAGATTTAGATAATTAGAAAAGGCTCATACTTTTTTCAAGAAAAATTATTATTTTTTGAAAAACCCCATGTATACGTATTTTTTTTCCAAAAAAATGTAAAAAAAATTTTTTTTTGCTTTTTATTTTTTGCGCGCTCAAAATGATTTTTTCGAGTTTATCAACATGTATTCCAATAAAAATCTGAATTTTAAGAGAAAAATTTAATTAAAATTTAGTGCCGCAGTACTTGCGGCACGTTTTCTATTAACCGTGAATCCAAGTTGACTGCCTGGTCCAAAATGAAAGCCTTACAAATTTTTTCCAAAATTTCTAAGTTATCTGACAGTTCC
>LN483716.1:31372-114610 GCA_900002565.1 Culicoides sonorensis
AAAAGGATTTCCCATACGAATGAGGTCTGGTTTATTTGTTACTCTGTGTAATTTAATCATTTACTTATTTGTTGATAATATTTAAAGAAAAAAATTTATAAAAAAAACTTTTTTAAATTATTAAAATGCAATATTTTTGTCGAATTTTTCTCTTAAAACTAAGATTTAGATAATTAGAAAAGGCTCATACTTTTTTCAAGAAAAATTATTATTTTTTGAAAAACCCCATGTATACGTATTTTTTTTCCCCAAAAAAAAATTTTTTTTTTGCTTTTTATTTTTTGCGCGCTCAAAATGATGTTTTTCGAGTTTATCAACATGTATTTCAATAAAAATCTGAATTTTAATTAAATTAATTAAAATTTAGTGCCGCAGTACTTGCGGCACGTTTTCTATTAACCGTGAATCCAAGTTGACTGCCTGGTCCAAAATGAAAGCCTTACAAATTTTTTCCAAAATTTCTAAGTTATCTGACAGTTCCAAAAAAAGCTGATTAATTTAAAAAGTCTAAAATTTTCCAATTATCAAGTGTTACTTTTTATAATTTTCTTATATTTCCGATGATTCAAATTTTTAAAACTAATTGAATTTCCCAAAAATCTGGAGTTTTATGAATTTTTCATGGTTTCAACGGCTAGATTCCCAACAAAAAGAGATCTCACAAGCAGCAAAATAACCAAATTCACGTAGCCAATCCAGAAATTTAAAAACGCACATTTAAAAAAAAAATATATAATAGTTATTATAATAACAAATAAAAATTTACCAAATAGATTAAAATAATTTAGTTTTTTTATATATTTTTTTCTTAAAATATTTTCATCAAATAAATAAATTTATACAGAAAATAAAAATCAAATTCTGTATGTTCTGCATTGTGGTTGTATTAGAATACAAATTTTTCAAAACCAAGATGCAGCTTTTTTGTGCATCATACAAAAGGTACATGTATGAATCATAAAAGTGTCTAACGCCAACAAGATGCAGAACATAATTCTTGCCTCATTTTTTTGTGTTGTTTTGTTCTACGTATTACTTCTAGGTGTTCTATGGTGTAGGCCCTTATTATTTTTATGTATTTTTTTTAAATTTATTTCAATTCAATGTAGTTTCATTGAAAATCGTTGAAATTTATTAACATAATTCGTTTTAAATTAAAGACTTCAAAAACTCCCTTAATCGTTAACGCCGAAGGGTGTTTAATTTAATGATAATTGTAATTAAAATGCTTTACTTGTTTTTTTTTACAACAAAAAGAATAAGAATAAAAAAAGTACCGTAAAAGCATAAATCATTTATCGTCATCATAAAATTACACTGATATTTAATTGATTGCGGTTTTCACGCTTCATTCTCTCATTTTTTTCAGTACTACAATTATAATTCCTTCTGAACTTTGTATGAAAAATATGTTGACGAGATATGTAAGTTTTGAATTGAAATTGACATAGAATGCAAGAAAGTGTGTTAATGGTGCTGATTCTGCTATTCCCTATCTGTATCTCACTTATTTTTATATTTTACTACAATAATTACATGTGTAATAATGTGTTTTGTTGATAAAATGATCGATTACTCAGTTATTTGTCGGACACCATGTGAGTGCGTTATGTTAGATCCCAGAAGACAAATCCCAAGAAAATAACTGAAACATACAATGTAACATATGGTTGATTAACATTTTAAAGTTTTATCTAATGATAGATTCGTGTACTGTTCAATTTGGCCTTGATTTGTCTTTCAATTGTATTTTGTTTTGTTTTAATTTGAAGTTGTACATGATTAGTAGAATATCTTCCGGATTTCAAGATAATGAGATGATTTTAGTTTTGTATTCTATGTGAAAAGGCAAAAAATACTACAAAGTATGTTTCATTTTAAAGGATTTAATCAAGTGGGGGAATGTAATTGATTCATTAAGTGTTTCACTTGAGTTGAGTTGAAACTCAATCGAAAATAAAAGATTTTTTTTGTATCGTAGTGCCAATTAAATGTCTAGAAGAGTTGGCCACACAGAGCTACATTTTATCAAATTCAGTCATCATGGAATTGATTTGAATTGAAGTGCATCATGATTCTTTTCAACTAATCATAGAATTGAGATTATGAAGTATAATTTTTAAATAACCTTGAAAATACAATGCAAATTGTTTTTTTTTTATGAATCTCCTATTTAGAATCAGATCTACCTGATTTAATAATAATCGTGATATAATAAAATAATAGTGAAAACAAAGCTTGTAATAATAATAACAATATCATAAATAAGAAACAAAAAAATTAAATGTATTAGTATATAGAAAGATGAAATTGCATTTTCATAAACATTCAGCGTAGGATCAAATGACATTTGAAGTTTCCATACGTGTGTCTATACAAATATTAACTGTCAAAATTTTGTATGTCGAAAAATGACAAGTAAAGTAGATCAAAAGTCTGGATTCAAGACAAGCAGATGAAAATGTGACAAAGAAATTTTGAAGTTTCTGTATGTGTATCTATAGAAAATGAACTGTCAAATTTCACCTGCACCTCTTGTAATGTTTACTGAATATGACAGTTATCATTGAGCTGACAAACCCATCTTTAAATGGTATATTATCATATTCATAGAACAAAATTTAAATGAAAGCGAGATTATATGTAAAATTACATCATAATTCTTTCATTCTCATTCTTTAACTAATAACAATAATTTTTTTGTATTTTTATTAAAAGAGAAAAGATATGAAAATTCTGATGAAATCAACTAGAAATTGACTTGAAATTACTTTACGCTAGATCATCTTTTACAATTATCATAAGAGCGGCATAAACAATAATCAGATGAAAATGAAATAAAAGTAGAAATAATTTTATACATTACAAAAATTAGCAACGGATATCATTTAAAGATTCATGCATAAAATACAATAAAAAAAATTTAATTTCCTATCAAATGTTAGCTTTAATGTTGCTTGTTTATGCTCGTAAACACTTTCTAATAAATAAAAAGTTTTGCAAGTAAACTTAGCTCAACTTATATGGAAAGTAAATTAGCTGTTACGGTCAAGGAAGGGCTTGAATTGAATTCTGGTAAGTAAATTTAATTTCAGTCTAATAACCAATCTGTAAATTTCAGTGGGATACCTAGTTGAACATTGGCCCTAAGTAGTGGCCCAGTTGCTTACAACATAAAATTTAGTACTATTTAAAACTTGTACGAGGTGTATTCATGTATACGAAGGTTTAAGCTACGCTAAGTTAAGAATTTATCTATATAAAGTCACGGTTAGGTATTGCTACGTTTATATCAAGGTAATCACAAAAGGTTTCATTGAGAACGCGATGGTGTACTTCCAAAGCTTTACCTAACACAATCCCTGAACTCAGGTCATTAGTTGGGCTCATTGTGAATACTCGTTGTCATCATCAGAGGGCCTTAGCTTTTATCCTGTCATTTTAAGCAGTGGCCACTTTTATCTAGCCTTTTACTAAAATCGAATATACGGAAAAAAGGGACATTGAGTTTGTAAAGTTTCATGGCCGAAGCATGGCCAACCTTAAGACTGATGGTCCAACATGGTCTGAGTTCATAGTTGAAATTGAGTAACCATTGCACCATATAATCCTCGAATCACAGCTGATGCATGTGAATAAACCCCAATTCAATTAACATATGCAAGGATAATTTTATTCAGAAAAGTATTCAATTTAACTTTGCTCTTAATGTTTTTTTTTATTTTGTATTATAATGCTAGTTGAACATAATTCTGGATTCCAATCGTTATAACAATAAAGGTAAAAGTTATATAAAAATAATAATTTAATTAGAACATATATCTTTTGTTTCGAGTATATGTACCAAACATGTTCGAGAGCTCTTGAAATTCATTCAACATGATATGAGCAAAAATAATAAAAAAGGGAAAGAGAGAGATTTTATCGAGTGTACATTATTTTTTTTTCAAAATATTTACAATGCCTTGAGCTGATGGCTCAAGTAAAACAGTTAAACAAATTCTACAAAGCACACGATCATGGATGGAAATTGAGCCTGTGTTTACTATTACTTATGGCATATCAAAGTGATAGATGGAGAATAGAAAAGTAGAAATAATAGTAAGACGTGATGTGGTTACTTGCACACACAACAATATTGAGAGGAAGCAAAAAAAAAACAAACAAACAATTGGCACACTCAAGTGTAAAGTCAGTCAATTTTATTTTATTGTTTTATTATTGTATTACTCCAATAATGTATGTGCTATATTTTCCATTTCCCCATTCATGGAAAATTTTTTGGTTTCTATTGTTTGATTCCCATTACAACAACAACAAAAATTACAAAAAAAAAACGTTCTAACACATTTCAATGAGAATTTTCTTTACCTTCAGGCATAATTTAATTTAATTTCACATTAAATTAGGAGAAAATCCAAGGAGTAATTGACAAAAACAAATGATTTTAATTGTCTCAAAATGTCACAGTCACACACTCGTCTGGGGAATATAAATTTTTGCTTCATTTGAATCGTGCGTTAGTGTAATGTACACAAAAATATACAGTGATATCCGGACACATAAACAAGAAAACAAAAATTTCTTACTACACTTCATAATAATAATAATAAAAGTAAAGAAAATAACTGATTCGATTAAAATTTAATAAAATAAAATTTTCTGTGATGAAATAATTGACATATGTGGTGTTTTCAGGACAGTTATCTCTTGTTATTTCTCGTTACCTACTCACCACATTTTCCTCACATTTCATATGATGACATAAAGAAATCAGATATTATTTTATTATTAGATATAAATCAGTTATGAGATATCAAATTTCAAATAAATAATAAATTGTAAATAACAGAAAATAGATGCAAGTTCATATTATTCGCACCTATTTGGTTTTTGTGATAAAATATTTGCTGATATCTCTTATAAATAAATATGAAGTTAATATTAAAACAAGTATATATTGGTGACATAAAATTGTCATATTTTCAATTAGTTTTTAAAAGTTTGAACATGAGCATGATGATAAAAAGATGAAAATACTGGTATGTGAGATGATTAAATATTTTAAAACCACTGAAACCTGCACTCTATTTATTGGATTTTATATTTATAGGCATAAATTGTTTGATTTGGAGCTGAATTTTGACCAGTGACCAGATGGAAATTGAAGAACCGAGGTATGCTGAAATAAGTGATGCATGTAAAGTGGTAAGTTTTCGAATTTGATAATATTCTCTGTATTAAAACTCATCCAGGGCCATCATGACATCTTTATAACGTTCATTTAGAAACGCCATCGTCCTGAAGATAGACATGCTGTCCTAAAACTCATTCAGGGCAAACCTGACATCTTTATAACGTTCATTTAGAAACGCCGTCGTCCTGAAGATAGAGATGCTGTCCTAAAACTCATTCAGGGCAAACATGACATCTTTATAACGTTCATTTAGAAACGCCATCGTCCTGAAGATAGAGATGCTGCCCTAAAACTTATTCAGGGCAAACGTGACATTTATATAACGTTCATTTAGAAACACCCTGGCCCTGAAGTTAGAGATGCTGTCCTAAAACTCATTCAAGGCAAACCTAACATCTTTATAACGTTCATTTAGAATCGTCATGATAGGGATGCTGCCCTAAAACTCATTCAGGGCAAACATGACATCTTTGTAACATTCATTTAGAAACTCTATGGTGCTGGAGATAGAGATGTTGTCCTAAAACTCATTCAGGCCAAACATGACATCTTTATAACGTTCATTTAGAAACTCTATGGTGCTGGAGATAGAGATGCTGTCCTAAAACTCATGCAGGGCGAACATGACATCTTTATATCGTTCATTTAGAAACGCCATGGTCCTGAAGATAGGGATGCTGTCTTAAAACTTATTCAGGGCAAATACCAAATTAATTTCATGTTTTTGAGTCCGGAAAAACAGAAATGGACGAGCTTAAGGATAACTGAAATCATGTCAATTTTGATGATGATGATGGTTTTGAAGCCTTCTTATGTAAGCTAGTCATTCTTATTCAAAGTAAGTATTACCATACAATTGTCAATATTTTCTTGTTCATAGTAGTCAAAATCAACAAAAAAGAACATTTTTAAATACAAGACACAATACCATTATTGTTTAAAAAATAAACAAACAATAAACTCATAGTCCAACATACCTCGACCATACCTCTAAATAGAGGTATTTTATAGTAATTATCATAATTATTCTTAAAAATGTTTTTTTTTTCTTAATCAAAATTTTTTTCATTATCTATTATTTTATTCTTACAAAACAATTTTTCATTCTTTACTTGACAAAAAAATAAAAAGAGGTATTTTAATAAATGAATGAATGACAAATGATGTATCAAAAAATATATTTTCAATTAAGATACACAAAAATTGCTGTCTCAAAATAATCCTTTCATATAATAATTTAAAAATTCATCATCATCATCGTCATTTTATTCAACATCCGTGAAATTTAACAATATACACAAAAAAAAAACCATTTTAACACGAGATTCGATCATCAAAATCCATTTGATGTGACATCATCTTTGCCTGATCTGATCGTGTGATGACCTTTACTCGATGCATTCATGAAAATACTTTGATAGTTGGGTATATGAGCGAAAAATTGTATTAAAAATATCAACAAGAATATTTTTTTTTTTTTTTCATTTAAAAAAGACAAGTCAAGATGCAAATATGGTTAGACCAGTTTACTACTTAGCTAAGCTTAGCTTGTTATACTAATATTGTATTAATACTTTTTTTTTCCTTAATTTTTTTTATATTTTAACATGAAGTTGTTAATAATAAAAGTATAAAATATTCTGTGTGTATGAATCGACGATGATGATGATGATGATCATGATGACAAAAAAGTAGTAGTAGTTGTAATCACATATGGGACTGTACTTGAAAGTTGTCGGTGATTGAAAGTAACGTATATAATATAAAATGCATGCGAAATATCAAGTTTTTGTTTAAATTTACCTTCAAAAACTCCTACACACACATGAATACACACTTAAAATATCGCCTATAGATAATTCGAGTTTTAAATGTTATTTTTTAGTATTCAAATATATAAATTAGTGTGAATTTAATGCTACACAATATCTTTGACTAACATTGTGGTGTTAAGATACAATAATAATTATTATTTATTTTTGTTATTGTTCAGTTTTCTGCTTGACTTATATTTTTTTTTCTTATTAAGACAAAACAGCTACAACAACAACAACAAAAAAATCTTATCTGATCAATATTTTAGTGAAATATCTCATAAAATTTTAATGTGTGCCTCTAAGTACATATTTTTGTGTATCGTTTTTTTTTTGTACATTAAAATATTATGTTTCATTCTTGGAATTTATTGATGTATTTTTTTTTTATTGCAGTTCTTATTCCGACATAAATGCATTTTAATTTTTAATTTTCTTTTTGTTCTGTGCGTTTTTATAATACTTTTTTAAGTTCATCATTTAAATGGCTTGAAAGGATGCGACACTGTAATTAAGTTAAAATAAATTTTGGGAGAAAAAGAGTTAAGATTATGTTTCTTTTTTTTTTTGTTAAATGTGTTAATTGATGTTTTTTCTTTAGATATGACCAGGATGAGGAACAAAATGAATTTTGAAGTCAATTTTACGATTTCTTTGAACAAGAAACATGGCTCAAAACTTTTGACAGAGTTAAGGAACTGAAAACCCATGGAAAACAGACTTTGACACGATAACTCACCTACAAGGCAACACAAAGCAGTACTACCAACTTATCTTACTGTAAATATTGAGCGTGTAAGTGATGTCCAACCATGTAGATTAAGAAATAACCACCATTTAAGACCCTTAACTGTGATATCACATAATGAACAAGACTTGGTCTGGTTTAAAGGAATCAGAATATTTAACGACATGGCAATGCAATATGACATAAACTGTGATAACTTAATGAATTTCAAGAAAATGGCCTTCCAATATGTGAAAAATAATATAAGTGTGAATATTTTAATACGGTAGTGTTGCCATCTCTTAAAATCAGGTTAGCTAGAGAAGGATCAGCATCTACATTGGCGGGAGAAGAACCTTGCTTAGGTATTGCACTAACAACGGCTAAATTTACCATATTTGAATGGCTTATTGACAAATCAACTTTGTATTGAAAGATCAAAGGATGTATCATTCACAACTTTATACCTAAAAGGTCAGTAACACGCACAAGGGAGTGTGAATGAAAATGAGTGTGGTTCAGGTGAGGGTACTGGTTGCATTCCAAACGGGACATGCCAGATTACTCAAACACTTGAATAACATGCATCTTAGCAATACAGACTTGTGCAGAGTTTGTGAAGAAGAAGAAACTGCGGAACATATGAAGTGCTTTTGTAGAGGATTAGAATTAATTAGATTATAATCATCATCAGGCATCGCGCTACACATTCTATAGGCTTTATATGGATGCCTTTTTTACGTCTTGAGTTCCAAAATTTTAAGCATTGACGCGCAACAGGATGGCAACAGCCAAAGATCAATAATCAATGGAGCACGTCTCACAAATCAACAAAGGGTACAAAAATCAAACAGATTTCGTTGTACCTTGAATTTAATGTCTTAATATTCTTTTCATTTTCTCAAAGAATCTTTAAAGGTGTAGTCACAGGAATTTAACTCAAAATAATAATAATATTTCAATAATTTTCTTCTCAATATCATTCCACACAACTTTCCTTAAAAGGAGATCTTGAAACTATTTCATAAACCTTTCTAGCTACATGTTGAATTTAAGAAAAAAAAGTTACACAAATAAAATTTACCATATATAAGAAATCAACTTAACTCACCTTTTGCATGACATAATCCAACAACTGTTAATAATATTGCACAAACGCCTTTTAATATTAAAATCTTCATTTTCTTACTCAAATATTTCTATTTGCTATTATTTTTTTTGTTTGAATGAAATTGAATATGAAAAAAAATATGTAAGAAAAAAAATACAATTATTATTAATAATGAAATTAATTCACTTTCACCTTGTTTTTTTTTTTGTTGTATTTTAAATTTTATTTGAAATGAAACAACAACAATAAAAATAATAAATTTTATTCAAATTTTCAATAAATTCTACTAAATTGAAATATTTTATTATGATAATTCATAAAATTTTTACAATCATTAATCAAATTAGTATAAAATAAGTGAATTTTGCATTCATTTACAATTAAAATCATAAAAATTATAAATTTCACGTGATCAATGTAATTTTTTTAATTTAATTTTCAAATTTTCACAGTTGAACAATTTCTTTATTTAATTCCTTGTTTAATTATTTCTAATTATCGTTAAAATTTAAAAGAAAATTTTGTGTTAATATAACTTTCAATGAAAAAATTATAAATAATGGCTCAATCACCCGAGTATAAATTTAATTTACTTTAATTTTTTTTTTTTGTATGATGATCCTTTCAATTTATTTCTTTTTAACTTTTGAAATTGAAATCTTTTTAAATTTAAAATCAAATTATATTCATAACACCAACCTCACTCTTGTTGTTGTGTGGTGACAATTTTTTTTTATTGTTCGACTTTTTTTTATTTTTTTATGAATGATCATACAACGTTTAAAAAAAATCGCGAATTAATTTTTTATATTTTATTTCAATCACAACAACAACAAAGAAAAGTCTCATGCAAAAATCACGACACTTAGCACAAAAAGCATGCGAGACTTGTTATTTCATCAACAGTTCGAAATCAACTGAGTATTACTTTACTTTTTGTTATTTTATGTGTTGAAGGTAAAAAATTTTATATAAAATAGAAGAGAAGAAAAACTATTAAAGGTATAAAATAACAAGTAGTAATATTGTTGTGTATAAAATGTGAATTGAACGATGTTTTATGTATTGTTAATATTGCGTTTCTGTGTGTACTGACTCGTACTTATGTTATGAATGAAACATTATGTTGAGGTTCTGTGAGAAATTAAATTAATAAAATAATGAAATAATTCACATTTTAATCATCATTTTAGTCTAAATAAAGTTAATGGAAGGTTGTCTGGAGCTTTAAATGGAAATTTATCCTTTCTCTTTGTGTTGATTTGGATTTCCTTGAATATTTTTCTCGTATTGACTTGATTAAGAGAATTTTCTGAGTCACTTTACTTAGTAGAGTACGTTAGTATCTTGTATGGTCGTGTAAGTGTATGAAAAATGAGTTTAAAGTTATTTGCTTCTGCGCTCTTTTGACCTAACTATGCAATGTGCATTAAAGGAGTGGAATATTCATATACTTTGTTTTCATTACAATGAGATGTGACATTAATATGGTATTTGACCATAAATTCATGGTACTATATCAAATACGATTCTTTGTCTCGCAAAATTATGCCTTAGGCTTAAAGAAATGAGAGCTTTGGTCGTAAATCGTAATTAGTACAAATTGATCAATTTGCTAAGACTCACCTAACAATTTTTTAGTAACTTATCATTTTTTTAACCTCTCAATTTTCTTACTTTTTACAAAAACAAAGTACATTCTTTTCACCCTAAAAAACAAATATATGCCTCAAATCCAAGTAAATAACACATCAATACAAAGAATTTCAAGCTTCAAAAACCTGGGTCTTCTTATTGATGAGAAACTTAATTGCCATGAGCATATATCAGATACAAAGAAAAAGTATGACAATCAAAACTATGCTTAGAAACTCTTCATACATGCTAACGGAAGAAACGAAATCAGCGGTGTATTATGCACACAAAATTCTCAATCAATATACATGGCAGCAATTTGGGGTGCATCAGAACATTCTAAGATATCGAAGCTGAAAGTTATACAGAATAAAGCAATCCGCTACGTATTTTGAAACGAGTATAATCATCAGGGTAAATGAGATAATCGCATATAAGAAAATTTTTTAAGTCAAAAATATTGCATCTTAGTAGAGCCATGTTCAAAATTTTCGCCACTAATTATTATTATGCAGTTATAATAAAATTATTGTTAATTAACTTAAGTTAAAACACTCTACGCGATGCCAGCTTAAAGCTGCAGTGCGGAAATTATATGATGGAAATATAAATAAATTAGAATAAGAGTTACGCTTTTACAGAGTGAACGCGGATAAACCGAGAGCTTTAAAACACAAAAATATTAAAATAAAAATATTTTTTGAGAACTATGACCATGAAATCGTGATATATTTTGGTTCATATGGTATCTTGATTTCAGTTGAAATTAAAATAATTCATTTGAAATGTGTCAATCGCCAATTCAGACTTTTTTTCTTAAGAAATCATCTCACTCTCACTTTTTTAAGTAATGTTGACTTAATCTCAGTTAATTTACTTACACAGTTTAAGTAAAATTACTCTTTTTCTCTCACTCTCTTTCTTCATTTTCTCTCACAATGACTTAAAATCACTTTTCAAGAGAATACTCGTCATTTATACCATTAAGAATTTTACTACCACGATTTTCATTTGATAATCAAAGATAAGAAGAAATAAAATAAAAACATTTACAATTCCCCAAACTATAACAATTATCTGTTAATTGATTTTCGCCAAAATACCAATGAATTTTGTATAATCAACATCTGAATAATTAATTTGCCATAAATATCAACCCGAGTCCATACAATACAAATTTCGTGTATCGATTATTTAACATCAAATACAAATTGAGAAGGGTTGTTGTTGTTTATGTTATCAGGTGTGTTTTGTAGAAAAAATTAATACAATTAAAAGGTTTTCTTTTTCTTTGAATTATGTATTTTATTTATTTTGTTGCATTTAACATGAAATAATTTTTCATTTGACTTCACTACTGGGCGGAAGATTATTTAGAACGTAATCTGTCTGTAATGAGAAATTAAAATAAAAATTCAAATTTATCTGGTTACATTTGAATTTAAACTCACAGTTTTGAACCAAACACTTTCAGGTTTAAATATCATTCGTTTCAAGAAGCCCATTGTACTTGCTGGATGAATTCCGTGCATATGAAGGTGCTTTACTGAATTGAAGGGAGGCCAATGAAATCCAAATAATGTATCACCCAAATTTGCTGAATGTTTTTCTAATACAAGTTTAAGGCCATCTCTCATTTCTTCAATGAGGTCTTTGTGATCCACTGTGAGAGACTTTGGATCTGGAATATGGGTTTTTGTTACAGCTAAGTAATGGAAATCTGAAGCAGGTCTACAAAATAAAATTAAAAAGATAAAATAAGATTTTTGGACTTTGATCTGATAAAATTACCTAATATCCTTAAATATCACAATATTGTCAGTTTCATGCTCGATTGTCGTGGAATCTGACTTTTTATTAACAATTTGACAAAAAATACAGCTATCTATCGATGTCATTTTATTATTTTAATATTAAAAATACTTTTTATTGCTACAATACAAATTTGAATTGAACAATTCAGTGAATGTCAAAATGAAATGTCAATTCAATGAATTTCATTGAATCTATCGTTCTTGTCAGGTAAATTTTTGATTCTATTGTTAAAAATTGTTTGGATTGACTCAATTCGGATTGAAATATGTTTTGAAAACTTTCTGTGTTGTTCGATTTCAAAATAAGGTGATGGAATTGAGTCAATTAAGGGAATTTGACTTTCAAATTGATGCTTTTTTTGGGGAAATGAAAAAATATTACAATTTTCCTACTAATTTAAGTTTATTTCTTTCTATTTTATTGCATTTCAGCTTTCAAATCCTCTTCATCCTTTAATTTCTTTTGTTTTTCCAGCATACTCTCATATTTGGCTTTCGCTTCTTTGACCATGTCTTCTGTAACTGTAACCTTAACTTTACATGCAATTTGTTCATTTCTAATAAATTCTAAATTTTTGAATTTCTTTTCAAGGAAATCCAGTTGTTGAGACTCCAATTTTTTCCGGTACTCATCTAAGCGCTTTTGCCGAATATCATCGCAATGTAAGGCAGTCAATTTTCTCAATGAGGCTTTCCGTTCAACTCGAAACACTTCATCAGGAGATAATTTTAAGACTAAATCTAACTCTTCCAAGATCCATTCATATCGGCGGTAATCCCATCGTCGAAGATACAGAAGAAATTTCCTTCTCTTATCAATTTTTTCCTTTAATTTCACTTTGAGAATTTTATTTCGTGGAAACTTTTCCATCACTTCTTGCCAGGACCGAATTTGAGCAGTCATTTTGGCGACTGTAAATTTACCAGACATTGAATGAAATTATATTAAAAATTAAATTTAAGAAAAATTCTCTTACTTTTAGCTTCCATGGAACCAAAGTCCAATTCATGTCGATTAACTTTCCCGACAGTATCCTGAATGACATGTCGAATCTTCTCCCTCCTCGGATTATTTTCAATTCGAAATAAATCTTTGACCTTTTCATCTGCATCTTGGAGTGCCTTGTTATTTTGAAAATCAAACATGAATTTTTTTGGATCTACCATGGGAAGTGGACTGCAATCTCCGGATTTTTCAGGTACAATGCATGAAACTTTTTCCGGTCTAATCCACTTGATTTTCAAATCTGATCGCATTGCATAACCACGCGATATTGATGGTCGAATAATTGGCAAAATGTTTGTGAAACTTTTAACGATATTCATGTTTTTAGTTAATTTTTTAAGAATAAAAATGAAAACTTAAGGAATTGCACAAGTTGAACATGAAAGTTTGTTATGAAATGGAAATTTAATTGAATGAAGACTGGGATGGCGTTATTCACGGATGACGTTTCATTGCAAAATTTATCCCCCCCATTGCATGTGAAATTAGTGTGATGATGAATTTTGTATTGATCTTAATGAATTTAATGGAAATTGGTGTAAATTTTATGGTCCTAAGCGTCACTGAACTTAAATTTGACTTTAATTGAATTTGTTTTGATTTGGTTTTTATAAAAAAAAATTTGAATTATTCTGAAAAAAAACCGTTATTTTTCATAAAAATGAGGTTAAACTTCTTATAAAAACCGGTCACAAGATAGTCAAGTTTGGAGCAAAAAATTGTCAAAAAACCGCTAATTTTTAAAAATTTTGCGATTTTTTCAATATAAAAATTTCATATAAAAAATTTTATCCATTTTAACTGAACTGAATCCGATCGTAAGTTACCGTCGCAAAATTTCACTTTCTTCCCTCATACGCATCAAATCAACACCCACCCAATTTCAAAAGGGTTGCTATCGTAAAAAAACCACAATTTTTATCACAAAGGGTGGTGATCACACGTCAAATTGAAACCGATAAAAAGACGAAGCAACAATCCGTGCTTCACAGTTTGATCAGAGCAAGCGAAGAAAGAACGTTGTTAGTAAAACGTTTCAATTAAAAATCAGTGCGATTTAGAAAAAAAAGCTATTTTAAAATAAATCATTTTAACAAAACTCAATTCATCAAGTTATAGAAAGACAAGTTGAATTTGTCGTAATTAATTAACATTTTAATTGAACTTAAAAGAAAGTAAGGTGATAAAATTAATTTTGATAAAAATCCAAAAGTTACCATGTGCTTTTTTTCCATCTTTTTTTATCGTCTCATTTAAATAGAAAAAAAACATGACCAGTGAAACGAATGACGCCTTCGAGAACTCCCTTGAAAATGTCGAGGTCAAAATAAAAGGAGAGCCACTTCCATCCGGAAAATACACGGTCGTCGCTGTTGATATCGATACAACTGGAAAACGGTTAATCGATGAGGTTAGAATTAAAATTTCTTGCCACGTGATTTTCCATTTAACTTTAAAATTAATTTCAATTTCATAGGTTGTCCAAATCGCAACTTATTGTCCAAAGGATCAATTCTCGCAATATGTCATGCCTGTGATGAATCTCAATCCAGCGGCGCGTCAACGTCACCAAATCCGTATTGTTACCAGCCGCTATTTTCGGATGTTGAAAAATTTACATACAGCGAAAATTATCAAGACAAAGTCGGAGGTTGCTGCGTTAAATGATTTCCTTAAGCATTTAAAGAAATTAAAGGAGGAGGACTATGATTCACAGGGAGTTGTTTTAATGTACCATGAACATCGGAAATTCGCGCCATACATGCTCATTGAAGCAATGAAAAAGTGAGTAAATGTTAAATTTTGTATTAAATTTCATTGTATTAATTTTTTGGTTGTTTTTGAATTACAGATACAATTTGTTGGATGATTTCCTTGGAGTTGTCAAGTCATTTGTCAACACACACACCGTCGCGGTCGAGAAGCATGGTAACACAATGAAATACTTTTCATTGAAAGAAGTCACCAAGGCCCTGTTAAATGTCGATGATAAGGATTTATTTGAAGGCAATGCATCAGTCCGAGCAAAGCTGGTTTATTCCGTTGGTGAGTTCCTTGCACGTGGTTCCGAGGAATGTGACGAAGCTACATGTGCCAAAAAATTGGTTGAATTCTGTGTCGAATACGGATGTCAAACCAATCAAGAGCTACAAGAATTGGAAGAACAAGAAAAGATCTTGCAACGTCAAAGTACATTGCGTCCAATTTTCTTGGAATATTTCCGCACCACATTGTATCATCGTGTCAAAGCCGTAACATTCCGTCGTGTTCTGGCCGAGCATGGACATGAATTGACCGAATTGTACAAAATCTGGGAGGAATCAAAGAAAGATGGACTCATCAAGTGTTTGGAAAGTTGTGATGAACTCAAGGAAAATGATCGTAATGAGTTGATTGAAATTTTAGATCATCACTTTGATCCGGAAAAACAGGCATATCGTCCAATTGTACGTCGTCGTAGCTCAACAGGCAATCCTCGGTCATCGTCTCGATCAAAATCAGATAATCATGGCAAAGGAAATGGCAAAAACATGGGAAATAACAACAACAATAACAACGATGTCAGCCCATCCAAGAAGAAGTTCTTCCGCAATAATCGTAATCGTTTCAATCGTACTAACAAAATGAATGCATAAAACTTCAATTTTGACTCTCACACAAGTTAATACTGACAAATATTAACCAAATTTAACTTTTATTTTAACAGAAATCATTCACTCTAAATCATAACATCCTCATACTCTAAACGTAAAATAAGCCTACGTGCATTTTCGTATGAGGACTAAAATTTCATCGCCATTTAAATTAAATTTAAACACAAACAAAAAAAAATGAAATATGAAAAAAGAAATGAAGTACAAAAATCAAAAATAATTTTAATTTTAAAATAATCATGCTCTCAATCATGTTTTCAATTTCACATCATGTGCATGTTAACGTATAAATTTAAAAAAAAAATAAAAATTTGTTAATTTTTTTGAATTAAAATCGTTTTTTTTCACTGTGATTTTCCTTGAAATTCCATAGATTTTCACTTAGACCCGCAGAAAAATTCACTTTTAATCATAAATCAATCATACAAGTAAAAATTTATATTAAATTGTAAACTTGACATTTAAAATGATTAAAATTACGCTTATAAATAAAACTGAAGCTGAATTAAATTAAGCATTAACACAGTTAAAGTCCAAAAATTAACATACAAACACTGGAAGTGCGACAATTTTCACATCAAATCTATTGAGAGTGAAATTTTTTTCTCCAACTTTGATTTTTGTTTTAATTGTAACCGAAATTTGACTCAAATTGGACGTGTTTCATCTTAATTTAACGGAAATTTAACAGGAATTATGAAGATTCAACTTGGACTTGGAATTGCAATGACCTTTTTTGTCATTTGCACATCAGGCTTTGATGAGTTTTTTGAAATGAGTGAGTATGAAATTTATATTGAGCACTTGAATCAACAGATAACGGTTAAAATTCAATTATTTTCTATTATTTTAAGATAAATTTCCCGAAATGAATGCAATGCTAAGAGAAAAGCAAAGGAATTTCACTGAAAAAATTAAGAACATTTTGATTTCAAGTGAAATTGATAAGACAAAAAATGAGGTTTACGATGCGGATTGTGTTCCATTGAAAAATCGGACAACGACCATCAACGATGTTGAAGTGAATTTTTATGAAATTAAAATTTGTGGCCTAGATAATCATATTTTGTTGGATTTTGAGCCACATTTGGAATATGGTGCTGTTTCATTTAAATACAAATTTAATCGGGTGTATTTGAAGCTGAAAAGTGTGTCGCAAAGCATTGGGAGTCAGGAGTCTCTTTATAATGAGGATCTTTTGTAAGGAATTTGAATTTTTTGATATAGTAAAAATTATGACTTGAAATTTTGAATAGGCTTGTCATGGAAAATGTCTTGGTCGAAGGGGCATCTGGAGTGGAATTTGATCGTAAAGAGGAAATTTTGAAGACTTCTTCATGGACTCAAGAAATAAAACAAGAAAATTTGTATCTTGAGGTAAGAAATTTACTTTAAATTTGATTTCCGACTCAAAAAATTGCGAGAAAATGTAATTTCTGTCAATTTTTAAAAAAAATTGCGCTTTCAAGGCACTTTTGATGTCCATCTGTCTGTTCAAATTCAATCCAGAGTCTGTAAATGCGCTTGTGTATCACGTTCAGGATTACCTTTCAAATTTTAAAATTCTTATTCCCTTTAATTTCAGAACGGAACTCAACACACACAACCCCCAATCAAACTCAACAACATCATCCTCAAATCCAACACAATTGGACGCCTCTTCAAATACGAATCATACCGTCTGATCAACAAAGAACTCCAATCCAAAATCAATTCCGCCCTCGAATCATATCCAATCACAGACGTCTTCAGTTCAAAACGCCTCATATCACAATACAAATCCCAAGTTCTTGGTCTCAGCAAATTCGCAAATAAATTTATCGACAATCTCCTCTCCGAAACACGAACCTACATCACATCAAATAACCAACAAATTGCATCGATACCCGATTTCAAAACAAACTTTTCAAGAAATTGGGGTTTTGTGACGTTGTGGGGTGAGATAATGGCACAACGTGGTCATGTCAAAGACTTGTCGACCATTAAGAGAACAGCAAATTTTACTATTTTACCGTTGCGTAAATCGAAGATGTTGAAAGTTTTTGGTGCACTTGGATTGGATACGCTTGAATTTGGATATGCTGACTATGAGGCGAGTATTTGGAATGTGGGGCCTAAGGGGAGGATTAACGCTGAAACGGGGAAGAATTCGATTGCGTTTTACTTTAAGGGGGGATTGGACTCGAAGAGGGGGACGATGGATGTGAGAATGTTTGATGTGAATATTGTTGAATTTGAGTAAGAAATTGAAAATATTAAATTTTATCTGGACCAAGTGATTTTTTTTTACACTGTTGGAAAATTATCGGAAAAAGTAGGGTGTCCATTTACGTTAAAATTTCTGAGACAATAAAAAAAATCGAAAAGTTGACAAGAAAAACTTTGAAAAATCGCAGAAATTTCAAACATTTCGAAAATTTCATATCAACGTGAAAATTCGTCGAATTTTCAAAAACTGTCGAAAATTTCCAAAATCACGGAAATTTTCAATCTAAATGGACACCCTAATTTTTGAACAGTGTACAAAAAATCATAAAAAAAACATTGAGTTAGTAAAAATTATTCACAAATTCCACAGAAACACAAAAATCAAGGCAACAGGCTTGGGACCCTTCAATTACCTCTACTCAATGATGCTAAGTCGCATTGCAGACAATGCCAAAGACGACGTCCTTCCAATAGTCGAACAGGAAATCAGTGACATGATCCAAGAACAGATTGAGTCTGGTTTGACTTTTACAGCATTTGAAACTTATACAAATTGAAATGAAAAGATTTTTTTTTTGTAATTTTAATTCACTATTTATTTTGTAATGTAGTAATTTTTCTAAATTTACTGTGTGTATTTCTATCATTTAATAATTATAATTATTATAGTAATAAGTTAAAATCCTACCCTCTACTTTTAAGTTCATCAGTTCGTACTTTGAACACAAATTTTTAATTTTTTTTAGTAATATTATTATTACACATTTTGTAATTGCATATTATCATTCATAAAGTGATAAAATTTATTTCAGTTAACACGTGGTTTGTTATTATTGTTGTTGTTGTAATTTGAATTCTTATCATGTAAATTTTTTTAGTATACTGATTATTTTTTTTTTAATAATAGTAATAATTATTAGGTCTTCATTTTGATTCGAAAACCAAAAAAAAAAAATATTAAAATTAAAATTAATTTTAAATTTAAAAAAAAATATCACAGAATCATAATAATAAAGTCAATTAAAGGAAAAAAAAAATCGATACGAAATTATTGTTAAAAAATTACAATTAAAATGATAAAATTTTAGAAGAAATTTTTTTTTTAGCGTTTGTCACTTGGCCAATTACTGTTTTGTTGCCAATTATTTTGCTGAATTGGATTACTTGCATTAGTTGGTGGTGGTGGTTGTAATGGTTGTTGCAATTGGTTTGCGGGATTTGTCGATGCTGGTTGTGGAATTGAGTTTGCATTGTATGGATATGAACCGCCATTTGTCGATGGATGATGAATTTGATGGCCAGCATAAGGAAGATTGTTATAAGGTGGATATGATGCGTGAGATGGGTCAATTGGAGGATAATATGACTTGTTGATGTTTCCAAATTGTTGTTGGATTGGATATGAGGGTTGACTTGGAAGTATTTCGATCGCGTTTGATGACTTGAAGTTGTTAAGAGATGATGAGGAGGAGGATGCTGCTGCCGATGGAGCAGGACTCACTTTTGGAACTGAAATACAAGAAATTTAATTGAAATGTCAAAATTTTACATGAAAATTAAATCTTACGTTGAAACGACGAGAAATTTTGTGCATTTGCGTGAGCGAACGAATTATTATTTGATGATTGAATTGGAACATTTCCCGATCGTTGATTATCATCATAGTTATTGTAATGCTGATTATTGTAATTGAAATGTGAATTTCCATTTGACGTGCCTGATTGGGATTGAGTTTGCGACAATCCTTCAGTACTGCGAGGCTTTCTTTGGACCAAATTCGGCTTGAATACCGGTTTCTCACGTGATTGATCTCCTCCCAAAGCAGTTGCTGCAATGGGATATTTTTGACCAACATTATTTGTCGATCCTGATGTTGCTGCTGCTGCACTTTGAGAAGGAACTGGATTTTTATTGGTGGGATACGTAATTGAAGTCATCACACATTCATCATCGTCCGATTCAATTTTATTACCTTGTGGCTTGTTATTGCCTTGAAGCGAATCCATCAAACTGCTGTTATTGGAAGCAGCCGGCTCTGATGTGCCTGAACCTGATTGACCTGGTTTGGCAGTTGAACGAATTGCAATTATTTTTCCAGTCTCGAGTTGCATGTAAATTCCTTTGGTACTTTTTAGGACCATAACGCGTTGACCGGCTTTCAAAATGATGTTTTCTTTTGTTTGAGAGCTTGTTGGAATAACGACATCTATTGAGAGAAATTTGAAATTAAATTGAAATGAATGAAATTTAAATTTAACTTACCTAATGGAAGTGTCATTTCCCTTGCTTCCATTCCTTGTTTGATCCAGACATCGGCAGGTATCCACGTGGTCGGACGTGGCATTGTTCGTCCAGTTAATCGATCTTTATCTTGAAGGGGTGGACGACCCTATTCAAAATGAAAATAAGATTTGAATAATTGTCTCAATTGAAATAAACATTATTCTTACCCTTCCAAGAGATTGCACAGGTTTGTGAATTAACTGGCCATCTGGAGTGCGATATGCCCTGTATTGAGTTCCCATACTCGTATAAGTGTAAGCTGGTTTAGTCGATGCCTGTTTTTCCATTTCATAGCCACGTTGAGCCAATCTCTTTTCAGCTGATGACAATTTCTTTTCCTTTCGATCAACGAATAAGCTCTCATGTTGAAATGGTTTCTTTGTCAATTTAAATGAATGTTTATCGAGGAGTGTTTGAATAACAGAATCTGCATACTCTTCCTTTACATTACTAAAATCCTGGACTTCGGTCGTTTCTTCATCATCATAACAGAGATTTGTAATCTCTTTCATGGACAGGTATGCATCGGGATTACATTCGTCCACCACACGGTCAGACATGCCCTGTTTATTGATTTGACGATCATAGATTTTCTTTTCCAAGCACACATCCATGACAATTCGATAGACAAAACATGGCTTTTGTTGCCCGTATCTGTAGACACGACAAACTGCTTGCGTGTCATGACACGGATTCCACGAAGTATCAAATACGACGACACGATTTGCTCCAACAAGGTTAATTCCGAGACTACCAGCCCTGGTTGATACAAGGAACAGATGCACATTTCGATTTGAATTGAATTCGTTGATGAGCTTTTCGCGCTCTTGTGCTACCGTAGAGCCATCCAATCGGAAATACGAGACATTTTTACACCAGGTCATGTTTGAATTTGGAATTGTGCTGCGTTGAAGGAACTTTTCGATGACATTCAAGGTCAATAGACTCTGACTGAAGAGCAACATGCGATCACCATGCAGAATTGTCTCTTCAAGTAAACAGAAGAAAATTTCCATTTTTGGAGAGTTGCTCAGTTGATCGGGCACATAACCCTTGAGCAAGTCGAGAGCCCAATCATATGGAATTGAATCGTCTTTAACTTTTGCATTTTCAACTTCCTCTTTTATTTCATCGGCGAGTTTATTGTCGGATGATATTGCGGAATCTTTTGTCTTTTCATCATCAGCCGGTTTCTCGTCCTTCACCTCGGATTTTGTGCTTGCATTTTCAATTCCATGATTATTTTGGTTATTCGGAGCGCCGTTACTATTCCATCCAAATTGGTTATTGTCCGTTTTCTGGTCAAACCATCCCTGACTTTGAAATGGATTTTGCCCGAAGAACGAGTGTTGATTATACTGATCCTGTCCATAATAATTTTGGTGTGGCCAATAATTATTTTGATTGTAATTTTGATAGTAGCTCGAGTTGTTGCTATTCATGCCACCCGGTTGACTGTTGAAATTGTAATTTGTGTTGTTGTGATACGGCTCTGGTGTGGAATGATATGAATTTGATCCTGAATACGGATTGTTGTACAATGGTGGTTGGGTGAAATTCGATGCAGAACTATTTGAGGGTGGTTGTTGACCGATGTTGGATGAATTGTTGGTTGATGAAGCTTGAAGTGCCACTGGTTTGAAGATTTCTGACATTTTTTCCGGTGTTTTATCTTTTGGCACATTTTTGGATCCAGCTTTTCGTCCACGTTTCTTTCCACCATCACTGCTTTGAGTTGCACTCGAGGTGGATGATTGCGTTTCAAGGACATCGTCGAATTCCAAGTCAATGTCAGCCTCACGTTTCTTGAGGAAATTGTATAAAATATCAGGATGATTCCAAATCTTGCAACAGACAGCAAACGCTTTCAATGGATTTGGAACATTTTTTGTACGAACCACCTCATTCATAAATGTATCGTACAATTTACGTTGAAATGGCGTCATTCTGACCATGAGGACAAATTCTTGTTTCCTTGGTAAAGTTGATTGCAATACCAAATGCGATCGACGTTGCACAAACCCAAGGAGCAGTGAATGAAGTACATGAGCTCGATATCGCATCAATTTACAGTCTTGTGGTGTCGAGTCAATGCACTGCCCATTTTGAATGGGGCGTTCAAACATGTTGGAAAATTCCGTTTTAGTACCAAGATAATTTGGCCGAACAAAATCCACCATACACCAATATTCCATTAAATTATTCTGCAATGGATATCCCGTGAGGACAATTCTCCGTTTCGATTTGATTTGCTTGAGTGCTACAGAGATGCTGGCATGTGAGTTTTTAATACGATGTCCTTCATCACAAATGACGAGATCAGGTCCCGGACTCACAAGTGCCTCGTGAATTGAATCAAACATGGTTTTTTGCTCCTCATTTTGTTGAGGTGTCATGAGCTGCGTAACAGGAACTTTTCGTTTTGTTTTGGACATTTTCTTCATACTAAGCAAACGGTACATTTCGTAACCGATCATCAATACACCACCATCCTTAGCCCATTGCAAGACAACTTCAGATCGTGCCGCCAAAGTCTTGTGATTATCATTCAAAATGAATACTTTGAATTCCCTTGGTCGAATCTTATCTTTTTGATCTTCATCCACAGTGGCCGGTAACCACATGTTAAATTCATGTAACCAATTTTGGAGTGTATTGATTGGCATGATGATTAAAACAGTCTTGGAACTTGTGTGACGTAGAAAAATATCACAAAAACTTACCACTTGCAATGTCTTGCCAAGACCTGTTAAAATTGAATTAAATTTGAATTTTACATGAAATTTGAATTTTAACTCACCCATGGAATGTGCCAAAATGCAACCAAAACCCGAACTCGTGTCATATCGGCTTGTTGATTCAATTATGTTGTCAAATAAAAATCGAATGCCACCAATTTGATGCGGTTTAACAATTTTACCCAATTGTGGTGCAAGGAAGAGATCTGGCTCGTTGGGAGCATGACCCACATTGACCAGAACCCGGCCATGTTCATCTGGGACATTGTACGTGTCGTTTGTGTGTAATCCACAGTTGTTTGGATCTTCATCGGGTTCGTTATCGATTTCGTCATCATCTGATAATACGATGCAATCTTCTTCGTCGGAACTTATTGTGACGACATCTTTTTTAACGGGAGTCGTTGTCGATGATGTGGTGGTTGTGGTTGAAGTTGTGATTTCTGATACAATGCCTTTCTCGGAACTAGAAACTGGTCGAATTGTGACAGATGGTGTCAAATTACTTGCATGTTTTTGGTCATCTTCCTGTTGGAGTGGCATTGAAGTTGAGGGTTTGCCTAAATTTGCGTGGCCTTGTAAAAATTGTAATACTTTTTCCTCAGTCTTGCTAAATTTATCCATTGCTGCATGTCTTTGCATTTCACGGAGCACTCGCTGTTGTTCCTGAACACGAGCCAATCTCTCCATTTCCTCTTTTTGGGCTGCCAATGTCGAGGCATCCAATTGTGTTTCATCCAACACATCTTTGATATTTTTACGCAAATTTGTGACTTTACGCTTTTTTGCATCGGTCTGATCCGATTCCTGTTCGCTTTGACCTTTCGACACAGTTCGCACACTCACTTCATCCATTTCTTTCAATTTTTGTTCGGCATCAAACAAATCTTTGTTATCTTGACTGTTATCCTCCTCCTTTTCATTTTCACTTACATTCGTCTCATCTTTTTCCATCTTGAACTCATCACTTGCCATATTTTCAATTTTTGCTGATTTATTTGGACTCTCATCATTTTCCGTTCCGGTCTCATCCAATTTTCGTTTCAAGTCTTCCTTATCCGGTGACTTTTCACTTTCAGTTGCAGACGATCTTAAATCATCCGGTTCCATATTTTGCTCTTCATTTGTTTCCATTTTGATTTTCTTTTATTATTTATTAGTTTTACAATTTCATTTCATTTAAAATTAATGGAAGTTGCAGGGATTTCAAGGAGTGAAAATACTTTTCACAGAATAAACATTTTTTTTTTTAAATATTTACTCGACCATCTTTGCTTCTTCTTCTTCCTTCTAATAATTATACATTAGAAGTATGCCTGTGTATTTAGGTGTATACACAAAATTAAAAAAAGCAAATCTTCTAGAACTAAAACTTTTTCAACTTTATAAAACTTTGTTAATTCCACTAATTTAATACATTTAACTTAATGTACTTTATTATGAAAAAAATTGCTTATTTTACTTTTATTAATTTAAGGTTTGATTGATTTTTTGTATTTGATTTTTTTTATTTAAAAAAAAGATTCTTAGAATTTAAGTTTTTTTTTCTTACAATTTGAAATTAATTGGAAAGTGGACCATTTGACAGATTTCCGTTTTCAAGTGAATTTTAATTTTAGGGGAATTTTATTTAAAGGTGTTTAAATTGAAACACGTGGTGTAAAGTCGTTAAAGGACTTTTGAAGTAAAATCTGTAATGACTGAAATCTGATTGAAGCCAAAATCTGATTGATGCCTGAAATCTGATTGATGCCTGAAATCTGATTGATGCCTGAAATCTGATTGATGCCTGAAATCTGATTGAAGTGTGATATCTGATTTGAGATTGAGATCTGACTTGAATTTTTGGTACAGGTAACTGAGAAATACAGAAGATACGATTTATTCAAAGGAACTTTCAAAGAAAAACCAATTTTTGTGTAATTTTTTTTATTTAATCATTTAAATTTTTTTATTAATTTGACATTCAGTGACAAAATTCATCATGAAATTCTCGTGGTTTGTTAATAAAATTATTTAATGAAATTTTTTAATTTTTTTTTTATTAAATTAATCAATGAAATGCTAAATTTGTTATTTTTCAGTTATTATTCTAATTAAAGATCATTAAAAACATTAAATTAAATAAATATAACGATTAAAACAAGTTAATTTTAAATTGTTAGCGATGGCGACACATCTCCAGATTCCAATTTTCTTCAATAGGAGCTCAATGGTGGCGATCTAAAAAATTTTGACAATGAAAAATTATTACAAAAATTGTTTGAAATGAAAAAATAGTTAAAATGAAACTAAAATACGTTTAAATTTTTATTAATTATTTTTTTTATTTATATTAAATTTAAATTTGTTAATTATTTTTATATTAATTTTATTTTAATTTTATTATATTATAAAATATTACAATATGTAAGTAAATTATTTGTTAAAATGCATTTTTTTATTATTATATTACATTATATTTTGCACTATAAAATATTTTTTTTATTATTAATTATAATTTTTTATTCAATTTAATATTAATTTTGGGCACAGTTTGTGTGTGTGGCAATTTTTTAATTTAAATGTTAATTTTTTTTATTTATTAATCGGCATCTTTTTCCATTTAAAGGTCACTTTAACTCTTGTTTTATTTTTGTCTGGCACATTTTTATTCGTTTTAATTTTTTGTTTAAATTTAATTTTAAATTAAATATAAATTTGGCAAAAAATATTTACATTAAAATTATTATTACATTGCAAAATACTCTAAGAGCATAATAAATTTTGTTATAGAATTTTTTTTAAATGTTAAACAATTGAATTCACATTGAAATTTAATTTTTTAAGTTAAAGCAAAAGAATTTTTTTTGATTAATATTTTAATGTTTTTTTTTTTTAATTATTTTTATAAAGTTAGTCAACAATTTTCCGTTTTTAAGGATTTTTTAAGTAATTTTTTAGGCATTAATATTTTTTATTATTATTGTTGCAATCGATAACTACGATTTTCTACTTTTTTCTCAACATGCCTTGATTCTGTTTTGGTCTCGACAGTTTCGACACTTCGCCGCATCTGGGTAAAGCGCTGCTGTCCACCATCATTTGATTCCATTGTGAGTTTTGAAAATTCACGATCGAGTGTTGGTTCGGTTGATGAAGTGGAATACGTTCGTGTCTCGTATCTATGAAAGGAAAAATGTTAAATTTAAAGTTCAAATCAAATTGAAATGTAAAAAAACTCACTTGTATTCTCCAAAATTCCCATTATTGCCATTTAATGGTGCACCACTTGAACTCGTTGTGACAGTTTTGAATGTCGATAGTGGTGTGACTCCGGAAATGTTTTTCCCGAATGTTTTTTCATGCAAATCCTGGACACATGCCTCTAAATTGGCTTTATTGAATGACGGCGATTGTGCAATGACTTTTGGTTTTGTTGAAGTAGATAAATTGTAATTTTTAAGTGTGCTTGTTTCGTAGACTTTACTGTCGAGAGTTGGACTTGCAATTGTATGATGTGTTTCGACATGAGTGGCTCCAAATGGTGTGTAGGGTTTTGGTGTTGCATTGCCTGTCAATATGTGACTTGGTTTTGGCGGGGGAATCGGAGATGTCCTCAATGGGGGTGGAGGTGGTGGCAAGCCTAACGATGAATTGGGACTTGGAGGTGCGATATACGATTGAACTGGAGGATAATATGTTGGACCAGACATTGGTGACGAAGTTTGATTGTATGTCGTGGAAGATGAGGCATTTTGGAAGCTCGGCGATGGAGGTGCATTGTACATTCCACGAGGAGTTGTCTGTAAATGAAAAAAATGCGTTAAATGACATTATTTGGATTAAAATTCAATGAAACTCACATTCAAATGACTAGGAGATGAAGATTGATATCCAGCAAATGAATGGTACGCTCCTTCTTCACCACTTTCTAAACTACCATCACTAAAATGACCCATTTGTTTGGCACGATATTTCGCTTCTCTGATTGCCTTCAATTTATTCCTTGCATCTTCAAGTTGTCTCTCCATTTTCAGAACTTCTGATCTTGCATCAATCTCTTGAGCCATTCCATCAACCATATTTCTATTCAATTTCAATGTCTGTTCTTCCACACCCTCAAGGGCTTGTTGTGCTGCATGTACCAAATTATCTGTTGCTTTAATCACAGCATTGCCTGCTTCCTGTAATCGACGTCCAGCTGCAGAAGTTGGATCAGATTTCACCTTACATGCAATCAAGAGTTGAGCAGTTGAACTTGCAACTTGTTTCGCAGTTGAAATTAAATATTCCTCAGTTCCAACACCTTGCACCAAATTTTGAGCGGCTTCTACGAGTGAGTGAGTTGCAGCTGCAACAAGTCTCGCAGCTGATATCAAACCCTCTGACCATTGTCCGTCTTCAGAGGATTTTAATTGTTTGCGTGCCACTTTACCTTGGTCGATTAATTCACGTTGAGCGGCATTTGCAGCACGTACTAGAGCAGAAGATGCAGCCATGATGCCTTTTGCTGCTTCCAAGATCAATTCATCAAAATTGAGGTTCTCGTCAGTTTCCTACATGAAATTAAAAACACAAAATTTAAATCAATATTGAGTCATAAAATGAATTAATGAAAATGAATTTAAGAGAAAATGTAAAGAAAAGAGAAAGAAATTAACAACCACAGTAATAATATGTTTGATTCCTGGTCGGTTAGTGAAAAATAACAACCAAGAATATCAAACATATCTAACTGTAATCATCACACCATCACCTTGTTAATTGAAAAAAGTGAGAAATTATGTTAAATTTAAAAAAATAAAAGTGAGAAGAAAAATGCGAGTACAATTTAAACTTTGCATTACCTTGGCAACAGATAATCGACGTGGTCGAAGACTAGCAAGTTTCTTTGCAGCTGCATCAATTGAAGCAGCGGCGCCCAATAACTCATTTTCAGCAATCACTGTTGGATCATCAGGATCAACCCAATCAGAGCCTGTCAATATAAGGAAATGTAAAATCAATTTTGAAGTTATTTTCCATTAACATTTACCTTTTAAAAGTTGTGCCATTCCAACGAGATCTGTCACACATTTCGCGACACGTCTCGACAATTGCATCCTCTCATCAGCACTACAATTCCTCAAAACTCCTTCCAACAAATCACGATACGCAATGGCAACTGAAGCACCAGCATCCAATGTCCTTTGACGCAATTCAGCAGTTTCAGCACAAGTCCATGCAACTTTTTTGCACACCATCAACATTTCGGAAATGTATCGACGTCCCAAGTTGGCGGCCGATGCAATGTCTGACTGTAAATTTGAAGCACCAGCTGCCACAGCTTTGGCAGTTGCTACAGTGACATTTTTCGTGACACGAATTAAATCTTCAGGGGTGGCCGGTGATGAAGCTCTCATCGATTCCGATGTTTGCATTGCTTTAATTTCCTGGGTTATTGCTTCGACGGTTGCTTCCATAGCACGTGTACCGCGTGTATGTTCATCTTCAACAGCTTTGACCGTTTTTAAGAGCGATGTCACATTCATTACCATAATCTACGTTTTTTTTAAATTTAAAGGAAATTATTAGTAAAATTCATATTGAAATTCAAAATAATGGAAAAATTCGTTTTAAAATGATTTTTTTTTTGGATTTTAGATATTTTAATGGCGAATCATTAGTAAAAGAATGTGAATCAAGACTTTTGAAGGTGCTCAAAGATTTTGCTTTGCTCAAATTGAATCACATTTCGTTGCATTGCAGATAAAAAATAAAAGAAAATTGTTCATGCACATTCAAAAGTCATTGAAATTATGATTAAATTTAATGTTAATATTTAAAAAAAAAAATTATTTAATTACCTCATTAATAATCTAAATTATTATGAATTAAAATTTAATATTTTCCTTAAAGTTAAATACTATCAACGTTTTTTTTTTTAATTTTTTATTGAACTTTAATATATTTTATATAAAATATTTCAAAAAATATGTGAATAATTTTTATTTATATTATATTTGAAAATATTATAATTTTCTCTTACAAATAACACATTGATAAATACAATTTAAATGGATTTTTTTTTATATAAGGTTTAATATTCATTACAATTTTTTATAAAAATAATGATTTTGTTTAATTTTGTATTAAGATTACAATTTTTAAATTAAGGGCATTCATGATAAAATATGAGTTAATTTGAAAAAAATTAAAAGCAATTTCGAAAATTTTTGACAGTACTTTGAAAAATTTGATAGTTATTTGTTTAAAATGTCACAAAAAATTTAAACTTTAAATTATATAACGGTTTATTTTAAAATAATTTTCAAAACTGACAGCTCTGTCATGACGATTTCTGTTTACCAACAAAATTTTTGAAGTTGAAGAGAATTTTTGAAAAACTGAAACTGAATTTTTTAACCCGTCACCTCTCAATAGGTAATAAAATTTCACAATTTTTGCCCTTCAATCAGAAACTTCATGACATTTTAGTATGACATGTAAAATGCAAGAAATAGGTTTTTTGACATCAAATGTCAAACGTCATCTGTCAATCTAGAATTTCACATTGACGGGTATTTTCTATAGAAACACATACGGAAATGTCAAAATTTTTTAATTGACATTTCTAAATGACAAAAGAAATTTGGAAATTTCCGTTACTCTTTTTAGGACCTTTATCGCGCAATCATCACATTTAATCATGAATGCCCCTAATTATGAAAAATTTAACTTAAAATTTTCATTTCTGTTCCCTTTTCACATAAGTGATCGTTATTGTATAAGTTCTCGGATCGGATTTTTTACTTAAAACATTATTTTTATCATTATTATTATTATTTAAATCAATTTCCGCATCGTCTGCATCATCAACAAACATCGCATCTGAAGGAGTTGGATCTTTACCCGGACTAGAATCCTCTAAACTGGCCAGGAGTTCTTCTATATCTGTGTATAGAATTTCTGTGCCATCAAATTCAAAGCCCTTTGTTGACGTCGACTCGAATGTTGATTCAATTTTAACTTGATTTTGGGTAATTTGATACTAATTTCATACGTTTTTTGAATGAATTTGAAATAAGTTTTTTGGAAAAATTTCAAGAAATACACCGTCACATTAATAAAAATATATGTAAAAAAAAGATATAAATGAAACGAGAAAATTAGATTATTGTTTCAAATCTAGTATGAATAAAGTAGAATTTTGGAAGCCAGGCTCGAATATTGCGTAAAACTCACTCTCCATTCAATTGAAAATCATTAATTTTTAAAAGTTTTTAAAAAGAAAAAGAAAAACATATTTCTACGTTTTTTTTGATTTGTTTTTTGTTTTGTCAATGAAACAATCTACTTGAATGATAGAATTTACATGAGAATGAACTATTTTCTGTTTATGGCAGTGCATTGATTTTGTCTTGTGTAATTAAATTTTAACTGTGATCGATTTCTCTCTAAAAATACGGGTTGGAGCATAAACCGCGCAACGTCTGTTGAAGGAAAAAAAATAATAATCGAATTTGAATCTAGTTAACATTTAAAAAAAAATCTAATATTAAGACACCTTATTCCACATTATATCAATTTACTTGAGATTTGATTAATATTTAGGTTTAAAAAAAAAGGAATCAGGGTCCCCTAATACACATTCCGACATTTAAACTACGAGTGGGTCAGTACGGTTAAATTTCTATCAATTTTTTTCTAATATTTTTTATTTTATCTTTACATCAATGCAATTTTTAAGCAAAAGTAATAATAATAATAAATTTATAGTTTCATTCCCATTATGATACTAAGTAGTACATGAGAGAGATGCATTAACTTTACAATCACGTGCGATTTCATTTAATTTTACTGTTGCATTCAATAAAAAAATACATTTTACGCATTCCATTCCATTCCAATATTGATTAAACATTTATGATATTAAAGTAAAAAAAAGAACAGAATAATAAGAATTAAAAACCACCCAATTTCCTGTTCAAAAATGCGATTTCTAGTTTATTTTTTGTACTAGGTAGGGCCATTTTATTATATCTGACAGTTCATTTGACATTTGACCGTTCATTTGACATTCAATCTGTTAACATTTTTTTCGTTACTATGTATGTGTATCTATAGAAAAATTAGCTGTCAAGTTTAATCTTTGAACTTCAATATTTTTCTTATATAAATGTCAAACGTTCCGTCAAAATTTCATGTCCCTAGCGCGTTACATCAACAACATTTTTTTATTTTTATACAAGATGCAGGATGCAGATATTTTTAATACATAATAACACTTAAAAAACTTGTTCAACAGAAAAATTTCTTTCCGATTTCATTTTGTCTGTGTTTTTTGATAGTAAAATACTAAAATTAAAGTAAAAATCTCAAAATCAGAAGTTTCAATGTCATGAAATGTAATTTTCGATGACATTTTACAGGTTACAGTTTAAAAATATCTGTTTACATTAAAAATTTTTGACGTTTCCGTATGCGTATTTTTTCAACAACTGTCAATCTGGCAACTTTGACATGAAATTTCGATTTTGAGATTTTTTTTCTGAAAAAAAAACTGCTTTAAAATACTTTTTTTACAGTTCAGTGCACGTAAAACTTGTAATATCAATGTGTTTTCTATGAAATTCTATTACAAAAATCATCTTTTCTATAAATTTAAGTACATTTTTGTCTATTTTGATAAGATTTTTCCTTGAATCTTTAATTTTCTTATAAAAATATTTGTATTTTTTCATTGTTGACCTTGAAATTGGACTTAATTTTAAAAAAAACAGCATTTAACGTCAAAATTTTCCTGCTGATAGTATTTCACTTTTAGTACTAAATTTTTTAATTAAAATATTTTGTTAATTAAATAAATGAGTTTATTTGTTATTTTTAGCTCAGCATAAAAGTTAATGAGAAGAAAAAGCGGAAAAATAAAAGATTTTTATACAGAGAAATAGTTTATAAAAATATATATCCAAAATCCAAAATAAAATTGTCATAGAAGGGTTAATAATATTTATAATAAAAACTATACAAATCAGCTGTCGCAATGACATTTCATTTTAAATTTTTTTTTCTCATATAAAGCACAAGTCATAAATGTGTTATTTACTTTTATATTTTATGATTATTGTAACTTTTTCCAATCAAAATTAAAGCAATTAAAGAAATTTCATTGAAAAATGTCTTACCTTAGCCGATTCTTTGAGCTCGTTCATGGCTGGATCGTTTATCGGTTTTCCCGATGCCAATTTTGTTGCATTTATCAGTTCTCCAAGCGCTGCAGCGACATCTTTCACTGCATTCATTACCATAACTTGAGAATCTGGTTGTTGTGAGCCCAGACTTGAAGCACCACGTTTCACGGCATCAGATAATTGTACTATGAAATTAAAATAAAATTAAATTTCAAGTCTTGTAATTGAAAGAATTTAGATTAACTTACAAATTGTTGAAACAGCATTTTGTGCGGCAGCAGCCAACTGATCTTGTGTACCTGCAGCACCTGCCACCAACACTTTTGTATCTTCAACGAGTGCTTTTGCCGTTTTAAGAATATGCTCACGATGATCGGCAAATGATCCGTCATTATCAGAGTGTAAAGTACCAGCGGTTGCAAACATAATTGTCGTATCAAGGTCACCAATGATACCCGACACTGTACTTGCCGCATTGATACATGCTTGTGTTCCACGTGAACCGGCTTGGAGTGCTGCTAAGACTTGTGATACTTTTTCCGACACATCACGTGCATTTCTCGACAACTCAGCTAAACCTGAATTATCATCCTTCCTGATACCGGTAGTCGATTGAATTAGATTTGTACATGAGCGGCCCAAGTCCTGGACTGCATTTCGAATACGCATTGATACTTCTTGGGATGTTGTTGTGGTGCATGCGCCGATTGTGTCTTGTGCTAATCGGATGTAATGTTGAGCAAGTTCACTGCATAATTGTGGAAGCTGACCAGGATCGATTGGAGCTTTTGCGTTAATTTCATTGGCACATCGTGCAATCTCCTTTCCATTATTCACCATTCGAGTTTGGTAGTCAACGAATGAGTCGTTGATATTTCCACCGAGGAAGGAAGCACGTTTATCTGTCATCCTTGAAATTGATCTTGAAATTTGTTCTACAAGTTGGGCCACGACACCATTTTCAGCTGAAATGCGTTGAACTGTAGCATTTAGTTCTAAAATTGCTTCACGCAATGCAAGACAACACTCATCAAGTTCAGAGTGAATTTGAACAGCTCTTGGATTACCGCCAGCTTCCTTTGAAACTTGAACTAATTGAATTGCACTTTCAACAACAGATTTTGCTTGATCAATCAAGACAGTTTGTTGTGCACTATGGATGACATGTGAACACACCCCAATTGTACCAGATGTCAATGGCACAGAATGTTTTGCAATTTGATTGACGGCATGTCCAATTGATTCAGCATTCTTTTTCGCAGCTTGTTTAACTGGTTCAATTTTCTCAAGTAATTCAGTTGTTGCATTCAGCACCATACTCGTATAGCCTTCAATGTTATTGTCACGCTTTGGTGGAATTCCTTCAATTCCAATTGCCAGGGCCGTTGAATTCAAATCACGTGAACATGCGTTCAGAATATCTAAGACAGAATCGCACTGTAATTGTCCGGGAGCTTTCTCACGAATACTTGCAGCTAGCTTTTTAATACTTTCAGATACGGCTTTGCTATGAATGGCCAGTTGTTGCCAAACTGGTGGATCTGTCGGAGAAATTGCCAAAGTTTTTGCTGTTTTTACCATATCAACTGCTCCATCGAGAATTCCGCGTCCAGCGTGCAAGATTGGTTCTTGTTCACGTCGACCTTCAACCGAAATCCTGGCGGGAATTGAAATGAATTCATTACTTGATGCGAATTGGCATAACGATTGAACAGCATCCAGTAACGGTACTGTAGCTTGTGAGCAGCGAATTCTCGATTCTGTACTGTAATCTTGATCTAATTGCTTGATTTCCCTTACAAGAGTTGCCGTTGAATTGGCAACATCTTTGGCTGATTGTACAAAATGACGTTTAGCCACCGGATTTGATGTATTTGAACTGGCATTACGACAAGCATTGCAGAGAGTTGATGTATGTTTTGCAATAACTGTCGCAGCTGAAAGGACTTGTTGTTGTGTCGATGACGGAGATGCCAGGACATCGCAACTTTGACGAATAGCTTGGGATGCTCGTGAAAATTGAGCTTGATCAACAAGACCTGGACGACCTGCAGCACTTGTTGGATTTGAAACACCCACCAAATAGGCGGCTTGTGCTGCTGATTCAATCAATCCACGAATTGATTCCGACACTGAATTGACTGAATGTCCAAATTCAACATATTGTGAGTGTTTAGCGTTATTTGCAATGCCAGTCATGCCATCACCCAATGTACGTGACTTATCCATGACAGTTTCCAAGCAATCAAAATATCCTTGATCGGTTAATGATTCAGATGGATAATCCAATAAAGGTCTCAGGGCTTCAATGCTACGAATTGCATTGTCACACTCCTTTTGACCCGGTCCTGATTGAGTACAGACATCAACAAGGCGATTAATTGTTTCGGTAACCATTCGAGCGGCAGATGCAAGCTCATTTTTGGCATTTGGATGATTGGGATCGGCAGCAACTGAACGTGAAGTGCCCAAAAGACTGATTGACTGTGTTGAAACACTTCGCAATGCATTGACAATGGATTCACGTAAATATTCCTCCTTCGATTGACCGGCCATTGTAAGTGTGACTGTAATCAAATTTTTATAAGACTCACAGTAGTCCTTACTTGAATTTGCCAGTTTGATTGAACTGGGATATGATTGAGCAACTTGTCCGGCTGCATTATTCAAGGCATCGGCAGCTTCTTTCAATTCATTTTGAAGTTGACCATAAGTTTTGACACTTTTCGGATATTCACCACCATCGAGGATGATTCTCAATTCAGTGATTTGCTCAAATGCTTCATTAATGTCCTTGATTCCAGGTAAACAATCAACTGTTTTGATCAAGGATCCTTTTACCTTCTTCACACAATGGAATAAGGCATCTTGATCCCCCACATTTTGAAGGGTGCGTTGAGCTTCTTCAAGGAGTTCAATTGAATTGAGCACAACATCGTCAGCACAATTAATGACCAAATTATTTTTTGTTGTTGCTGCAACTCCACGAACACTTTTCACAAAATCGCCCAGTGCGAGTGCAGTGTCACGTCCAGCAACACCCGCATAATTACGGTTATTTTGTGTAACGGCTGAGAGTAATTGAATCATTGCCGAATCTACACCTTGACTTGTCATTCCGAGTTGTTTGAAGCAGGTGTCTTGTGTCTCACCTGGGAGAGGTCTCAAACTTCCATCATTCGAAGCGCGTTTTGTATCGTTAAGGACACTTCTCAGATTTTTCACTGCATCCAGGGCAGATTCCAATTCTTGTCCACCACATGCCTCACGAGCACGAGCTGCAGCGAGACGCAAATCATTGATTGAATGTGTAAGATTGACAACACTCTTCGATAATTGATGTGCAGCTGTGTGATCTTGCACTGTGGGTTGTAAATCACGTGCAGATGTTGCAACCTGGGATGCTGGTTCAATGAAACTTTCGCTTGATTCGATTAAACTCAATTGAGCTGATGGATCGTCAGGACGAGCTAATGTCGTTTTAACACCAGTGACTAGTTTTGGAATTAGATCGGCCACACTTTGACAATCTTGTAATAAAACCTCCTTAGTTTGAATGTCATTGCTGAATATAACGGCATTTTGCGATGCTGATATACATTGAGTTGCAGCTGATGCCGCCTGTTTTGCACTCTGTTCCAATCGATTTATCAATTTGCGTTTCAATGCCGGTGTAATTGCAGTTGTTGTTGTAACATCTCGCAATTCTTCGGCCGCAACGCGCAAAGCTTCTTGATGATGAGCGTCACTTGGACTCCCAGCACACAATCGAGCTGCTTCAACCATTCGCGATGTTGCATCAGCCAGCTGTTTCGCTGCTGCAAGTAATCGTCTCTGTAATTCCGAATCCTCTTGAACTTCAGCTTCACCTTTGATACTTTGAATGAGGTGAGCAGTTGCTTGTCCCAACTGTTTGGCTTGACGTACCATTTCTTGCGGGTCTGTTGACGATACAAGCATATCTGTTGCAACGAGAACTTCTTCAACCGGATTCTCATCGACACGTTGTGCATGTTCACGTGAACACAATTTAATGTGATCCAGTAAATCTGTCAAAGTCCGTGACACATCTTTTGCTGCTCCCATTAAATCACCCTTCAAATTTGTATTGTCTGACACTTCATTACAAATTCCAATGAGGCTTGTCACTGCATGGGCAACTTCTCGAGCTGCGGCTTCCAGTTGTTCACGACATGCAGGACTTTCAATAGTGGGGGCGACAACACGTGCACATGCAACTAATTGACTGGTAGCAAGGGCACATTGACTTGCTGCTCCAATTACTATGAAAATGAAAGGAAAAGAATATTTGAAATTAATTGAATTTAAATTGAAATTTAATGCAATTTTACCTTTATTTCGCGTATCTTCGTCATTACATTCAGCTGCAACAGATTTCGCTTTAAGTACAAGTGCAGCAGTGGTATTTGCAACGGCTTTTGCCAATCCAAGTAACATATCGTGCAATTCTTTGCCTTCAACTGTCTCCTCTCCAATTGTATGCAATACTTGTCCACTTGCCTCGCCAACACGACTTGCAGCATTGAGAAGATTTTGTCTCGGTTCCTTGCTTTCCGGTTCAGCGGCTTTAAGTAAATGACTAAATGCATTGCACAGCTTCCTTGTTGCTTCCAACAATTTATCACTTCCATCATCCATCAAAGCAGCAATTGTTCTAACTTCCTTTGTAACTTCAGGGATACTTTGGGCAATTTGTGAGACAGCAGCACCAACAGCTTCATGATCAATGTCATCCGGTTGTGATGCAGTCACAACTTGAGCGGTGGCCGCATTCATTGTAGCCAAATGTGTGGTAACCATTTGTTTGGAGGTTTCCATTGTGGTTTCACGCCATTGTAATGAACCAGGATCATTTCCAAGGGGTGGCAAAGGAGCTTTTGTTTGCAAATCCTTTTCAGCACGCGAAATCGCCTCTTGTCCAGCTGAAATGTAACCGAGAAGGGCACGCTGGGGCTCTGTTAGAATCGTACTGACACGGGTTTGTTGTAACTGTTAACGGAAAATTTAAAAAAAATTAATATTAGCGAGAAATTGACACAAAATTTTAAAATATTAGTAAAATTTTAATTGTAATTTAAAAATTCACCTACGCCTGGTTAATAATCATATTTTTTGTTAAAAAATATTTTTGATTTTTTCATATAAAAATAATGAGCCATTCCAAAAATATGTAATGAATGCATGAAAATAAGAGAAAAAGAAATTTCCAATAAATTTCTTGCTAATCAATTTATGACGATAACGACAACAATAAGGTAAAAAAAATAAATTTTCGTGCATTTGTAATTTAAATTTTTTGATATTAAAAATTAAAAAAAAAAAATCTAGTAAATTTACTTAAATAGACGACGAATATTGCAACTAAAAAATAAAAATTGTAATAAAATTTCATAAAAATTGTCCTTACCATTGGTGGTTGATTCACTACATTCACTTGTCCAACGATCGCTCCATATTGAATGTGCTGGGACTCCCCAGTGGTATAAGGACGTTCGCCTTTTATTATTATAAGTGTGTGATTTTGATTTGAATTTTTGTACAAGTGCGAATATTATTTTGTTTAAAAGAAAAAAAGCATAAAAATAAATAAATAAATATTGATTGAAATTAAAACTAAATTACAGATCATGAAGCGAATTAAAGCGAAATTTTCATAAATATTTACAGCAATTAGCAGAATTTTAATTGAAAATAATTTAAGGGGACTTACCGTCACTTTGACGCATAATTGCAGGTTTTGCCAATGATTCAGTGTTGACTTTCTCGGTCCGAGTTGTATCGTGTTGAAAGAACGTTGCTCTGAAAATGTTGAAAAAATTTAAATTAAATTTCATTGAATTAAATTGAAATGAAAAAAAAATTATTGTCTTACTTTAAAGGTGCAACACTTTCCTCAACCAAAGTCGAACCTTCATCGCCATCAATTCCAAAATGGTCCTTGCTTTGTTTCTATGGAATGGAAAAAAAATGAAAATGCAATTAATATTTGTGTCAGTTAATTAAAGGATTTTTTTTTTACCTTTTTCAATATGATATCAATGTAGCCGGCAATTAATTGGACAATTTGTTCAGCTTCAGTGGTTTGCACAGAATAATATTGATCGGCATAATCACCAAAATCTAATGTGAAGGTATTTGGAGACGCACCCCATCTTCTAACCGTCGTCAATGGCCACGTTTTAAGGATTTCTTTTGTTTTTTCGTCTAATCGCAAGACAGATTCCTTTGTCACCCCTAATAATCGTGGTACGAGTTTATTTCTGCCTTTTTCCTTTTCTTTGACCAGGAAAAATGAGACACCATACGTTGGAAGTTCACGAGCCGTCTTGACATACAACACTTTAGCATCAATTTCAGACACTCCAATGTGCTTGCGATGTTCAGCAAAGATTTTCTTTTCAATGTTTTTCGTTTTTGTGTATGCAGTTGGAAGGAATTCCTTTAAATCCAGCAAACCTGGTTTATGTTTCGATTCGTTATGATCACCAAATTGAATGTGAACCTGAATTCCAGCAAATTCACATGCCTTATCTTGTATAACGGGATGTTTGCCCTCCAATATCGCGTCACGTGTTTGTACATATAACAAATTCAATTGCACCGGATCATGTGAATCGACATTTTGATCGGAAAAGAAAAATCTTCGTTTCAACAGGACAGTTTCGGCTTCGTGTATGCCCTGTTCACGTAACGTCTTGCCCACATCAATCCAGTTAATTTCATCATCTGTGCGCAACTTTTTGCGGAGCGTCTCCATTTTATGATCACGATCTTTTTCGGCAGTGCGTTTCCTTAGCGTTAATGTACCATAATTTGACTTGTTATCTGGCTGATTTTCATTTTGTGCCTCCAATTCTTCCTTGACTAGACCATACTCTTCGTGATTTGTGATTCCGATACGTGTACAAATGTCAACCATTAGCTGTGACACTGGCTGTGAATCGTCAACTAAAATTGTTTTTACTGTGCCATCTAACATGCGAACACGTAGCTTTCGTAATTTGCGACGATATTCTAAGGTATCATGGTTACGAAGCAAGTAATAACCGAGATTTCGACCGGATTCGAGCCAAACTCCTTGTTTATTCTCCTCATCGGACAGAAATAGACCGAATTCTTGAGCTACATTACATGAAAAAATGTTTATAATCATAAAATTACAATTAAAATTTAAATTTTCTTACCTTGTCCTTGTACAGCTTCAGCAAATTTATCACGGATGATACGACACGCATCAAACACTGTGGTATTTGGATCAAATTGTATCGTTTTTGTGACACCACCACCTTCTAGCGTGATTCTCAGTGAAAGGGTCGACATGTTTCTTTATTTTTAAATATTTTTTTCCAGTCACTGTAAATAAAAATGAAAAAAAATGTTTCAAATTAATCCTTTGAATTGATTTGAATTGAAAAGCAAAGTCAATGACCCAATTTTAGTATTGTCAAGCTCGTCGCACGACGTTTAATGAGCAAATTAATTCTTAACACATACAGACATTGATTCACTTCCTTTCAACTTGTTCACATTCACATTTCGATTACATTTAATCAATATGAATAATAAGAAATTCATGATAGCAAATAAGTGCTAATAAGCGCCACACTTCTAAAAATGTAACGTAATATGAGACATTTTTACCATGTATGTATGTGTGTGTGTGTGTGTGTACATGAGCTATTTCCTTTTAAAGAAGAATTTCTATTGTCATTATTACAGTTAAAAGTGTTTGTTCTCATTGTTTTTCCTGTTTTTTTCATTCTCATCATCATCGTCTTCATCGTATCACACAAAAAAAAGATGTTGTAATAAAAAAATGACAATAATGATGATAAATTGGTTGGTATGGAAACCTTACCCTTCCAATCTTTCATAAATAATTTTACTTTATTAACGTTCCTCTCACAAGAATGTCGAAATTGATTTTTTTTCTGTGATATGTAATGTTAACAGGTATCTTCATTTCATTTACTTTCAATTTTATGATTTTTTACATACATTTTTTTAAGAGAAATCGCCTAATCCAACATAAAACTCAATTTAAAGGTATTTTTTTATGTGTCATATTGAATTGAGTCAACATAACCAACTAAATGCTACAATCAATTTTATGAATGAAATCCATATCCAATCTAATTCATAGTACATAACAAGTAACTGCAAAATTGTATGTCATAAAACTGAAAACGCTTGTTTGCCCACACTCTGCTTGAATTTAGGCTAATTTATTTAACCAACATATATTATAAAATTAATGAGACTCTCGGAGAATGTGTGTGTTAGTGTGTGTGTGTGCTTGTGTGTGGGGGTGGTGGTTTAAAGTTGTAACATTAAAATGTTACAATAAAAATAAATGGTTTTAATACTAAAAGGAATTTTTGATAGAGATTTTTATTGCTTTATCGAGTGTTAATACGTGAGTACGTGATTTAAAAGCATTCATGTCAAAAAATTAAATACAACATGAATAATATAACATGTAAAATAAAAGTGATTAGAAATTGAGTAAAATTTTGTAATAATAAAATTAATACATCGATGGGCTAATTAAAATGGAATTTTTGGTAATAAATGTATTGATTGAATTACAAAGTACATTAAGATGTGATTTGGGTGATTCCAGCACATGTATCATAGCGCCAAACTGACTTTACGGCAATTAAATGAACTAACATCACGTATATGACATAGAAAAAATAGCGCCAAACTAATTTTACGGTAATAAAATGAACTAACGTAAAATTTTGCATTATTCTAATGATTAGTTTGCGAAATGGCCACGTAAAGCGCCAATCTAACATTTTATACTGATTATATCGGGCGTGATTCCAGCCAGTGACACTTTCAGATACGATCCAGGTGGTCGTCGTGATCTGTATCGACCTAAAGGTAGATGAAACGATTTAAAGGCGCCACCTGATACAAGTAGGCGAAGAATAGGGGCTATGGAATTCAATTTTTGACCAGGCCAAGACTAGGAAATGGTTGTAGAACTTCGAGTCGTTAATGAGACAGTCAGAGTGTAATTCAGTCTTTTTTATGAATATCAAGAGGCTCAAAATATGCTCGAATGGACATTTTCTGTACTAAATTTCATAAATTCAAGCCTACAACTATTTAAGTACGGTCCTGATACACTGCAAGTAGAAAACGGTTCGTATTTCTAACTGATTCAATTAAAAATGGTTAACATGCTTTTCTTTGCGTGACGCTTAACGGACGTTTGCGAAGTAAGGCTTTATTACATTTCTGGTCGATTTTGAAAACGTTTTGGGCTTTGTGATCATTTGTATAGCATTACCAGGTAGTCTGCGGCGATTTCCAAATAATCGTACACACTTTAATTTGAAAATGTCCCGCAGACCACCCGCAATATTACAAGTAAACTATCTTAGTGCCCACAGTACTAGTACTTTTTTCAAAATCTGCTAAATAAACGTTAAAAATTTAATTCCGCAAATGTCCTGTAAACGCCACGCATAAAATCACGTTTTCCATTTGAATTTGTTAGCACTACGGAGCATGAGCGGATTGAAAATTATTAACGGCCCTGGCATTCTGTTTGATTTTATTTAAAATTTACGCTAAACTTAACTTTTACAAGACGATCGACTGCGGCCTTTCTGACATTTGCCAGATTGCACCTATGACCATCCCCCAATTCTACGGAGGATTTTCAACTTACAGTGCATCAAGATCACATTTCACATTTAACAGTTTTTTTCAAAAGCCTTCAATGAAATTCAACTTCACATCCTCTTAACATTTAATTAACACTGTATTTGTTTCGATTTTATTGATGTTTCCCAAAAAAAAAACACACATAATATCATAATTCAATACATATAATAAACATAATTTCAATAAAACATCATCATAATAATAATTACTATGATTTTATCGTCTTGTTGCGCTTATTCCCTCCCCACTCACGTGTCATCCATATAAATTTTGTTTTATTTTTTTTTTCTTTCCTTTTACATTTTATTATTTGATATTGTCAAATATGTTTCATGGCATCACACACACTTTCACTATATAACAGCAACAAAATACAAAGACATTCAATGTTTTGGTAACAATACGTCTTTCTTTTTATTTTACTATATGATTACATTAACGATGTTTATCATCTAAATTTACTTGATAAGTGTGTGATATGAGAAATTTGAGTTCATATGACAAAAAAAATAACAACAAGACAAAGATAATTATTTTATTATAGGGATTTATTAATTATCGTCATTATTATCATGTTTATTGTCATCTCTTCATAATTATTATTATTAAATGAATATAATGGGCCTTTTGATTAAAGAAGGAGCACATGACATTAAATTGAAAGAAAACTGAAATTTGATACAAATTTTATTTGATCATGTATCATGAAAAATGGAGAAAGTGCGTCATAAATCCCTTAAAATAAAAAAGTTCTAAATTATCTGTTAAATGTTACTTTGTATGAATTTCATTGTAATACAAGTCAACATTGCACAACTAACCACATATTATTATTATTTTTCCACCCATTTATCTCATTTTATGGCATGAAACCGAAATTGTTTGTGTCAAACATGAGTTGAAAATACACTTTTACATAGATCATAAAATTTAAAAATAAAAATGAAAATGAAAAAAAAATGAGAATTATTTTACGGTCGTTTCACATGAACATCATCATGATGTCATGATAATAGTAAATCACCTTTTAATACGCAAACAAGTGGGAAAAGAAGGATTTTTATATTTTTTTTTATTTTTATTATCTATTTGTTTCAAAAAAATACGAGGAAAAAACAACAAAAAATAATATGAGGAAAATCGTTTTGGAGTACAAAAATATGCCACTTTTACCTCACTTCCCTTTTTTCTGTGTCTTTCCTTCCGTTTTATTTTATTCTTGGGCTTTCGTTACAGTTATATGATAAACAGTTACATAATAATATATGTTAATAATTCTTCTTGTCTTTTCTTTTCTTTTATTTTCATTTCATGTAAGGTACAGAATCCCGACAAACAATCAAAATGATGAAGGAATTGAAGCTGTACTCAAGACGAGTTGTGTTTAAGCTTGAAATGGATCTTAACCCATTGAAATCTCTCCTTGAAATATTGATTTTTGGGAAAAACTTTCTTCTAGGATTTGTTCTTTGTGTAAAAGTGAATAATTTTCGTTTCGATGCAAATTTTGAGTTTGATACAAAAATTTTACGGGAGAGCCGTTTGAAAGTGTCATATGATATCATAGAATACGTACAGAAATCTTGTACGAAGATGAAAAATTGCATGTCTTTTGATCTTATTTCTGCTAATAATTTTCTTGTAATAATCAAAATAACTGGCAAATTTGAGAGAATATTTTGAGAACTCCTAGCAGAAATTCGGCTCCAAAGTTACTGGTTCAAAAATCGACCAATGGCAGTTAATGGGTTAATCAAGATTTTAGCATCAAATCAACTCAAATTCATAGAATTTTTAAATTTGAACGGTTTTTTGACCAATATGAGGCTATGGAGCCCATTTTCAGAACTAATTTGGTTAAGTTCATTCTCATGAAGCTCAAAAAACAATCAAAAAATCTCTTTCAAGTGATGATGAGATGATATCAGATGAAAGAGTGACGATGGTCAAACCGTCTGTTCAATTGAAATTTTTTCTTATAAAATGCAGTTAATGCATTTAACAGCATTTGGCTTAAAATAAATTTAGCAAAATGCCCATTTGAAGCAAAGGGACAAATTTTCCTTTAATTTTGGTCTTAGGTTAGGTTTTACAAGGGCACCACCGCGGTCTCAAGCAGTCCTATTATGGTGAATGAAAATCGAATTTTAGTCTTACTTCGAGGTTTTTTGAAGCTCTTAAGAGCCAAGTCCAAATTTCAATCAAATTCTGATCAGAAAATCATTGAAATTGAAAAATTCAAAACATGTTTTAGAATTTTTAGTCATCATTTGATTTCCATTTGTTTCGGTCTTTAAATTTAAAAATAAAAAATTTATATTTTAACTCGTAATTATAAAAATGTAATAAAATTAAAAATAAAATATTTTCCACATGTTTTGTTCTTTGAACAGTTTACGCTCAATAAAATAATTTTCATTTCACAAATAAAATGTTAAAAAAATTAAAAAAAAATATTTTTAAAAAAATAATTTTTAAAAAAATATTTTTAAATTAAATATTTTCAATTTAACTCACCCAAGATGACAGGATTAAATCGTCTTTTGTGACACATTTTAATTTATCTTAATTTAACTTAAAATTTATTCAATTCCACTCAAAATCTTACTTAAACTACTTAACTTTAAATTTTACAGTAATTTTTTAATTTTTTATGAATAGGACTTATTTTAATTATTATTATTTTAATTTTTTTTAAAGACTCCCGTTAAAAAAAAGGGATTGAAAAACCAAGAAAAAAACCCTCAAACTGCAATCTCCTTTTAATATAATTTTTTTTTTGTACAAGTAATTTTGATGAGTGACTACAACAGAAAAGGCACCTAGTTGGCTTCTTTATTTCTGTTTGTTTTTCAATATACAGACAGTAAATTTATTAATTTGAAAATAAAAAATTGAAAATTATGCAAGAAATGTTTTTTTTTTTAAATGTAACAATCTTTCGGAACAAATTAAAATCAAAGTATTGAGGAGGCACTTTTTGTATTCAATTTAATTTGTTTAATTTTTTTTTTGGTGTCTTTTAAATGTTTTATTTAAAAAACGTTTTTAATTTAATTGAATTCGAAAATTTTTTTTGAATGACAAAGGCAATTTTGGTTTAAGGCGTGCAAATTCTTTCAAAAATTCAATAAGTTTAATTAATAAAACAATTTAATTTTTTGTTTGTTAAAATTCTACAAAAATTTTATGTAATTTTATATAAGGCTTTGGTGTAATTTTAATGGAAAATTTAACGAATAAAGCACTTTAATTGCAAATTTATTGTCTTTAACTTTAACTTTTCTAACAACTGTCTGAACAAGAACTCTTTGACATTATTTTTTTCGTTTAAATTTTTAACAACAAATAAAAAGAATATTTTTTTTTAACTTTAATTCAATTTATTTTTTTTAAATTTTATTTTATTTTATTTTTAATAATAATTTTATTAGAGAAGAGAAATGTCCTATCGAGTTGACGGTTAAATGTATAATGACTGGATGTATTGTTGTCGTTATATTGAATCCTGTTTACGAGCGTAAAAATGTCCCAACTCTCGGATAAAATATTTTTCCTCCCCTCCCTTTTTTTCATTGAAATGAAATTAATATATCTGTGTATATACATAGACACAGTCACACACATAATTTTCGTCCTTTTTCGATGTGAATGGAACAAAACAAGTGTAGCAAACAAGAAAAAAAAATGTTATCGATATTATTATCTTCATCATCATCAGCATTATACAATACAATCACTGAAACAAATACACTTCTCATGTTTATGTGTGTTCTAATAGTGTTATGTATGTTCACATACATACACACACAAACACACACACAGTTGAAAGGAAAAAAATAGAAGGGATGTTTGCGTTCATTCACCGAATCTCAAACTAAATATTGTAATAATAATAATGTGTATCTTTTCTTCATACAGAAAATTATACATTTTTTTTTTTTGCTTAACTACTTTATTTATTTGGTTTCCACTTATATTACATTCATACATACACACACCCATAGAAAAGTCACACTCATATAAGGATACACACATAGGATTGAAAATCCTTGTTCAAAGTAAGACGATGCGAAAATATCAATACGTATGTGTGTGTGTATGTAAGAGAACATTGGAGTGATAGAAGAAGGAAAAAGAAAAATAACAATTACCCTCTTTTTGTGTCAATTGAAGTGAAAAGGAAATTTTTATTTTTTTTTTCAATCACAGTCAATGCATCTTTTTACATACAATAACATTTATATCGATATGAATATCAATCAACGCATTATTATGCAGCAAAGTAGCTTGGTCAAAATAAAATTGGACGTTTGATACTCTTCAAAATCATTTTTAACTGGTTTAAACTCGTCAAAATCTTTTTTTTACCGATTTAAATTCGTTGAAATCATTTTTAACAGATTCAAACTCGTCAAAATCTTTTTTAACCGATTCAAACTCGTCAAAATAACTTTCAAACTCGTTGAAATCTTTTTTAACTGATTCAAACTCGTCAAAATCACTTTCAAACTCGTTGAAATCTTTTTTAACCGATTCAAACTCGTCAAAATCACTTTCAAACTCGTTGAAATCTTTTTTAACCGATTCAAACTCGTCAAAATCACTTTCAAACTCGTTGAAATCTTTTTTAACCGATTCAAACTCGTCGAAATTATTTTTAACCGATTGAAATCTTTTTTAACTGATTCAAACTGGTCAAAATCACTTTCAAACTCGTTGAAATCTTTTTTAACCGATTCAAACTCGTCAAAATCACTTTCAAACTCGTTGAACTCATTTTTAACCGATTCAAACTCGTCGAAGTCATTTTTAACTGATTCAAACTCGTCAAAATCACTTTCAAACTCGTTGAAATCTTTTTTGACCGATTCAAACTTGTCAAAATCATTTTTAACTGATTCCAATTCGTAGAAATAATTTTTAAGGCTTTCAAAGAATTTTTTTCACTTACCGTATTTTGTTTCGTTCGTTTTCAGTATTAAGCGATTGTTTTTCTTATATTTAAATTTAAAAACGTGAATTGATGATTAAATTAAAACTTTTCGTCATTAAAATCTGTAATGAAAAGAAAAAGAGAAAAATTATTAATATTTTTATTATAATGAGATTCAATTTTATTGAAATTTAACACAAAAACTTCTTTAAAGAAGAGTGATCTTCAATTTAATTCAATTTCAATTAAAATTTTATTTTTTTAAATTTTAATTTTTTTTTTTTTTTAATATAATAACAAATGTGTATCAAATTTTCTTAGAACAACAATTACAACAACAACAACAACACCTCTCAATCAAATGTAACAGATATTCACGAACTTATGGTATCAAATGAACTTAAAAAAAAAACATTATAATATAAAATAACTGACGTAAGCTTGCATTTCAAACTGCATTGAAATGATGTTTGAATTGCATATGTTCATAAATTTAATTTAATAATGATATTTTTTATTATAATAATTTTTTTTTTGTGCTGAAGTGTACGAATTCCATTAAATTTTATATTCATGTGTGTTCCAGTTTGAGAGCGACTTGTGAGTTTAAGTTACATTACTGATTTCTTTTTTTTTATCATTGTGATGGAGACGACTTGTGTTTTGTATCAATTTACATTTAAAAAAAATGAAAATAAAGGTTAGTCTTAATTGTGGGTTGAATAATAAATTTTCTATATCCTTTCAATTTATTTTTTTTTGTTGCCTCTCATTTCAAAGGAATTTGTGTGAGTGTGTGTGTGTGTTTATTTATGCGAAAAAGAAGATGCTGAGGTTGCTACTCTTCGTGTATTAACATTAAAACACAAACGTTATTGTTGTTTCGAATAATTGGCGCCCGACTGTCGGGCACCGCTTCTAACATTATTTCTCCACTTCTATTGCTGATGCTCATCCCAATAATTTTTCTTACTTGCATTACGAGCCTTCTTGAGTATGTGTGTGTGTGTGTACAAACACTAATCTGTGTATTATACGAGTTTGCCTTATGTTTTTTCTTTTTTTAATATTTTTTTTGTATCATCAAAAATATGCTCATCGTGCTCTTTTCTTTGCTAAATAGTTTCTATGTGATGTCGCCTTAATTTTTGCTGTTTTTTTTTATATTTTTTCCTTATCACAGTGAAGAAGCAGTTTTTTTTGTATTTTCTTTTTCTTTTCATGTACAAAATTTTTTTTTAACAAAACATCACACTAATTGAATGTGAATTTTAACGTCTTATTTAACGGATTAAGGCACGTTCTTCAAATTATTTGAATTCATTAAATTAAAGGGGATTCAAAATCTCTCACAATTTAACAAATTAAACACGATTTTTCTCATTCAATGAAGAAAATTCAAATGAGAACTGTTTCTTTAATAATAAAATGAAATTAATAATAATAATGATAATACAAGAAATTGGCTTTGAACTCATTTCTATGTTAAGATTTTAATCAAATCAAAGGTTTTTATTAGAATGCAGGGCGCCTACTGTGAAAAATACTCATGCAATGTTGATTCACTTTAGTTTGATAAAGAACTGTGATATGTATTTTTTTTAACTTATCAATGCATGCATAGGACACATGCTGATTAGAAAGTCTCTACATGTTTCAATTTTTCTTGTTTTTTTTTATTTGAAAATATTGCAAATTTCGTTTCGTTAAAAAAAAGGGGGAAGATTTTGGATTGAAATTGAATACAAAATATGCTCATTAAAGTAGTTTTTTTACATTAATCTTCAAATATGAAATTTTTTCAAGATTTTGTATAAAAAAACAAATAAAATTCACTAAATTCCATGAAATTCCACCTACAAAATTATGAGCACACACTTTTTCGTTTTTTTCGAGAACAAGCCAAACAAACAACTTCAAGTTATTTTTAACTTATTATTGCATTACATTACAAAAAATTGAAAGTCTGATCAATGGAATTTTTCGCGTATCTGGTAATGTAAACAATTTAAAATGAAAACTAATAATAATAATTTGTATGAAATGAATAAAAAGTGAGTTAATAGCCACATGTTTTATAAATTCATGTAAAATTTAATTATTTTATATATTAACCCTTTGTTTCATAGTCGGGATTTGATTTCAATATTTTCATATTGAATTTTATGATTAAAAGAATAAATTTTAGGGACTTTGAGTATCAATGGAACTCTGATCAACGCTATTCAGGTCGCAGTGGACCAAATTTAATTTCAAATTCCAAAAGAATTGCTTTGAAATAGAATGTATGTTGAAAATACTTCGAGATACTTTAAAAACGGTGGCTCTCTCGGGAAACGAGGTCTTTTGTTTTGCACTCATACCGCGTCTAATCTACGGGGTTCATTTCATAGAACATTACTTGCCAATTTCGACCTTAAAAAGTATCGTACTCACTCATGTAGCCTGCATTCATTGTTGCGGGTAGGTTGCGGGACCCCAGAAAGTAAGAGTATTGTTTTCAACCCAGATAACCATTTAAGAAAACAAAAAATCTTCAATGCCGAAAGAAATTTGAAGAAAAATTGAAAGCAAGTCACGAATCTCTATCGATGTATACCTCAAATCGAATTTGAAAGTCCGTACTCTAAGAAAAGGGTTAACTATTGAACATCCACATTCACTGGATGGTAAAATTTAATGGAAAGCAATCTCACAGTAATACACACCAACCAAACAAGTGACCACTTGAGTTTTTCTGCTGAGATATCCGTCAAAATTGAAATGCCGCACCGCACACGCTCTGTTAGTAGAGCGCTTAAAGCTTTGGCTTATGTAGATTTTAGCCTATCTCAAATTATCAAAGAAAATATCCGTCTAATTCAGAATTTATCAATTTTACGTCGAATTAAAGTGGCTAAATGACAAAATGCCATTATAGAGCTCTACAGACCATCCATACACACGTACAAGTTGGTGCCGCGACACACCGGGTCCTTAAGGAGCAAAAGTGATAAAACTAAATATTTTTCGACTAAGAAGCGAATAAGAATTGATAAGCTTTGGTACTTAAGAAAATTAGAATGATCAAGTTTTAGTGTTTTATAGTGGCTTTAACTTGCCTACGGTCCAATTTCAATTTACAGTGTAACACTAATAAAAATAACTTATTATTCAATTTAAGCTACTACTTTTTCTGAATCACACATATCAACAAAATGATTTAATTTTTTCATTTAAATCAAATTATTAGACGCTTATTAATCACATTAATAATAATAATTTAGATTTCATATTTCTCTTATTACATTTCATCTTTAAAAGAAAAATTATGAATATATGAACAAATTAATTTAAATTGATAATTTAAAACGATAACTTAACTATGCTGGTCAAAATGCATTTCATTGAGAGTCATAAAAATCATGTCACAAACACTTTACTTTTTGTGTCTTCTAAAATTAACCATTTGACCTTTAATTTGCTTCTCATTCACATTAAACCGATAATGATGATGATAATGTAATAAAAGTACCAGTAAAATTTAAGTAAGTAGGGAAAAAAATTTGAGGAATTTCATTTTAAATGTGAAATTATTTGAAAAAAAAAAATAAAATTAAAACTAAACCATATGATGATGATGATCATGTCCAATGTATGTAATGAATTGAATTGAAATGAAATGTATATAAAATTTGACATTGATATGTTTGAGATTGGCGTTAGACGCTTACAGATAAATGTATAAAGTTAACTGATGATGGTGATGATGAGTCTCATCAATTTAATTGAATTAATTGTTATAGTTGTGTGTATAATCCAGTTTTTATGTGAAAAAATAAACATACACACACATGATGACCTTCCACAATTAATTAATATAAAAATAAGTTTTTTTCTGTTCATATTAAAGTCAAAATTGAGTCTTAAATTTAATTTGAATCATCATGCGTGACCCTTTTACTCAAAACATACTTTAACCGATAAATTATCTCAATAAATTTTAGCATTTCATATTAAATTTAACATTATTTTTTGATCTTTTTTTGATGTTTCATGTATGCGTTATGATAATTTAATTTAAATTTTATCTTGACTTGTGTATTTCCATCAACAAGATCATCAAACTTGAGAAACGAAGATTTATTTAAAGTCAAATGTTTATTTTTAAATGTTTCAATTGCACTCCTGTTTCATTTAATTTAAATTTTATTTTAACGGTTTTTTTTTTGTATTATTATTAATATGATTTAGAATCAAAGTTTCAATTTTAACATTTAAATGTTTAATTATACTTGAGACAGACAAGCGTTATTCTATTTTTGATATGAAACAACAAAAAATAAAAAAAAAAACAACAACATCTGCTTTCTTTCCTTCTTTTGCATACACATCATAGACATGTTCAATGTACATTTCAACTCATTCTCACTTTTATTTTTTTTTCTTGTAAGAACAGTGAATTACCTTCTTTTTATTATAAATACTATTATTATTATTTTTTTTAATTTAAACATATTTAGATGACTACACAATTATAAATGTGTGTTTATGTTTATCATTTTGTTTGAATTTAAATAGATATGTGGCATTCCATTCTAAAATTAGTGCCGATCACAATTTTCAATCTGAGTGCACAGGCCTATGGTCCATCAAAAAAAATGAAAATTTTGCCCTATAAAATTTTTTTGTATCTATACTAGAAACCGAAATACAAGGATTTCCATTTTTTTTATTCTTGAACACAAAAATGCTCAAAAAGTCATTGTTCTGAATGAAATTGGTATGATATTTGTTCTTAGAAGTTGTAGATAATCGTTTGGACCAAAAACTTTTCATATACTATTTTACATGTTTTCATACAAAAAAATTGATTTTTCATCCAAAAACAGCAAAAAATCTTGAAAAAATTCGATTTTTAACACAAAAATGCACTAAAAGTCATTATTCTGTATGAAATTGGTATGATATTTGTTCTTGAAAGTTGTAGATAATTCTTTGGACCAAAAAGTTTTCATATACCATTTTACATGTTTTCATACAAAAAAAATGACTTTTCATCAAAAAACATTAACAAATCTGGAAAAAATACAATTTTACAAGGATAAAACTATACTTTTATATTAAATTATTGATGTTTTTTGATGAAAAATCAATTTTTTTGTATGAAAACATGTAAAATGGTATATGAAAACTTTTTGGTCCAAAGAATTATCTACAACTTTCAAGAACAAATATCATACCAATTTCATACAGAATAATGACTTTTAGTGCATTTTTGTGTTAAAAATCGAATTTTTTCAAGATTTTTTGATGTTTTTGGATGAAAAATCAATTTTTTTGTATGAAAACATGTAAAATGGTATATGAAAAGTTTTTGGTCCAAACGATTATCTACAACTTCCAAGAACAAATATCATACCAATTTCATTCAAAACAATGACTTTTTGAGCATTTTTGTGTTCAAGAATAAAAAAAAAATGGAAATCCTTGTATTTCGGTTTCTAGTATAGATACAAAAAAATTTTATAGGGCAAAATTTTCTTTTTTTTTGATGGACCATAGGCCTGTGCACTCAGATTGAAAATTGTGATCGGCACTAATTTTAGAATGGAATGCCACATATGTATATAAAAAAATGTTACGTAAATATACATTATAAGATAATATTTATTATTTTAGAGATGATACGGTTTATATCCGTTCATGATTTCATTTTCTCATAAAGTTTTTTGTTTTTGTCTGTCCATTTCAATATTATTATTATTATTTTTTTTATTATTAAAAATTTCATTTAAAGTGTAATGAACCTTAAAATTAACATTTTTACTTGAATTTAAACATTATACAAAAAATTTTTATAATGATTATGTGTATATGAAAATAATATTTATAATAATTAAATAGTTTTAGCATATAATTATGAAATTTATGCTTATAGTGAAATGTCATTTGGATTGTTGTGTACATTTTATCACTATTATTATGACTAAATTCATATAAGTTTTTTTTTTATCTTACATAATAATTGTGATAAAAAATAATAATGATAAAACGTTTTGTTATATTATCAAGAAATTTTCATATGAATTCTTAACATATAAGTATATGATACGAATAATGATGTATAAAATAAAATAAATTCAGTTTTAGATCTTTCTTAGGAACCAGATGGAAAAAGCGTCCATCTAGAACCGGAGTCCAGTCATTGTTTTTTTTTTTCATTGTTATATAGAAATGTATGATATCATATTATGTTTATATTAATAATAATAATAAAAAAAAATTCTTTGTAAATTTTTTAATGATGAATCAGAATTCTAATGAATTTTTATAATAATCATTATTATTATATTATATTCATAATTATGAATATTAAAGTTTACATTAAACATAATATTAAATTTAACTATAATTTCATTGTATAATGTTTAATTGTTTAATTGTAACATTATACATAATTTGATATTAAAAATTGTTTACAATGCTCATTTTTTGATGTTAAACTTGTATGTTATATCTTATCTTTTTATATTCAGTATCATTAAGGAATGTCATAAAAATTATTTAAAAAAAATTTTTTTTGTCTGACCAAACAAATTTGTGATATGACACTAAGATATGTAAAGACAAAGAAGAGTTAAAATTAAACAACATTAAATTTAACCTGTTTTTCAAGATTTTGCTTATTAAGAAACTACAAATTCAAAGTAAAAACAAAACAGTTCTTTGTATACAAAATTATTTTCATATAACTTCCTTAATATAGCATTCCATGAGTGTCATCAAATATATTAAAATAACCAATACTATTTCCATTACTAACTTTAAATTCAATATAATGATGATTTTGATTATAATATATATTAACGAGACGGAACCATAATCAAATATCGGCAAGGTCAAGGATAGGTAAATTGTTCTAAGAGAACCTTGTGACGCACCAAAAGAAGTATTAACTCAAACTGAGCCTCCCATTTCAGGTGGTCTTCTACAATAACTCCAAGCATTTTATGCTTACTTCATGGACGATTAATTTTACAACTGCTGCATTTTCTTTCGATAACCTTATGTGATGGCTTCGTTATCTAACAGCACCGTTTTTTCAGGCGCTAAAATGAAATTCTAGTTCACAGACCATTGTCTTACATTGTTCAAAGTGTTTTCCTTTGCAGGACAGTTTCATCCAAATCACTTCCTCTGACAAAGAGGCTCAAATCATCAGCACAACCAATAAATTATATCCTGCCAAGCATCAGCAATTGCATTTCATCAATGGCGAGTCAGAATAAGGTGGGACCTAGAACAGAACCTTGTGGTAGGCCTCGGCTCAGTCCTTTCTCTTAAAACATGTTACTGTCAACAGCCACTCTTATCTTTCTGCCACTAATGAAACTCGTAATGAAATTAAATATCTTTCCGCGTATTTTCATTCTTTTTAAAGCTCTTTGAACACACTTGATTGAGGTCAAATTGTATGCAGTCTTGATATCGATACAAATAAACAATATGTACTGTTTCTGAATCATTGCTTAATGACCTTCTCGCTCAACCATAGCAAAAGCATCTTCCGAACTTGTTTAATAACATAATTAAATATTATACAAAAAAAACTAACTTTTAATCTAAGTAAGTTATTTCAAATTATTTGATTTGAAATCTATTGTTTGCAAGACTTTACTTTATTTTATATTTTTCATTTTATTCTGACCCACGCCGAAATCGCGTAAGAAATGATCAAAGTAAAGTGTAGGTTGGACATATTCACTATACATATAATATATGTTTAAATATACATATAAATATAACATAAGAACTGTTTTGGTTTGCACAATATTAAAAATATATAAAAAATAAGAATATATAACTTGAATATTATACAGTATTAAAAATAATATTAAAAAAAATCATGTTTATTCACATTATTACAGAAATTTATATTAAAATGATCATATTTTATTTATTTATTAAATTAATAGATCTTGTTTTTTTTCTTCTTTAATATAATTTTAATAATTTTAAATTACGTAATCATCTAATCTGAAGTCAATGATCAATTTTTACATGTATAACGTATAATATTAAACGAAGTTCGAATAATAATAATTAAAATTATTGTTATAATATTAATTTTTTACATTTTTCATTTAAAACAGACGATTTAATTATTATTGAGAACATTTTACAATTATGATTGCATTTAAATTAAAAATAAAAAAAAGTTTACATTGGCGCACTTCCTCTGATTCATTTTCTTTCTCAATATTTTTATTATTTATTATATGTCTATGTTAAAACATACAGCACAAGTGAAACTATTAATAGTATCTAATCTCTGTCATATTTTTTTTATTTTATTTTATGTATATGGACGCGTATCTATGAAAATGAAATGAAATTTTGTATTGAAATGTATTGAAGAAGAAAAAAAAAGTATAATTTATTTATTATTATTGCTTCTGTTTAAAACACCAGACTCTTGTTCTAATTTTATGATAAAAATAAATAATAATAATAACATAACAATATTAAAATGAAACTAATTAGGTCAGATTGTTGACTCACCTCAATAGCATTTGAATTAGAGATTTAATTTTCATTCACTTTTAATTTTAATTGTAATATTGATTCTTTCATTTTTTCTTTGATATTTTTTTATTTTTATCACTGATTCGTCATATCAATTTGCAGAATGATTCATCTATTGTGATATTTTTATCATTTGAATTGTATTTTCTCTTTTTATTTTATTTTGTTTTATTATTTACTATAATCTGTGACTTGGGCAAACAAAAGGAAACACACTTCAATATGATTGAATCATCGTCCCATCATCATCATCACACATATGAAAAAAGCTAAAAATACGATTACATCAACTACATTAATTATTATTATTATTATGGGATTTGGTCTCTTTTTCTCAGTGTGATGTCAATGTGGACGCCAGGTGACATTAAAAACTAAAAAACTAGGTGTTTTTAATGTAAAAATGTCTGTTTATCTTGGCAATTCATCACTTTTTATATTTTTGTATTTTTTTTTGTAATATTTAAAATAAAATTAGATATTCATATGAAATGAAATGAGAGGAAGAGACAGTTCAAGAATTAAAAGTTGAGTTTCGTTATGAATTTTTATGTTTAATGGAAATTATTATTATTATTTTTATTCACCGGAAGTCTTTTAATTTCTTCGTTTTTTTACTGTTTTTATAATGAAATGAGAACTAATTTTGCGGAATATCATCGCACAATGACATTTCTATGATGAAAAAGAGCTCTATAGAACCCTGAATCTTGCACATTATACTGAAATTTGACAATTATGGTCAAAAATCTTATGCTTTGTCTTTGCCTGTGTAAAAGCATAGGCTTTGTGTCTTTTATGCACAGAGCGAGCGATATGTTCAAGCAGTGAATTGCAATCGAGAGGGGCCTTTACCGAAATATTGAATTGATATCCTGCATTCTCGCGCATTTTCGTGCATTAGGGTGTCCTTGGTGTCCATTTCAAGATCTTAGCTCTAATACACGATAGCTTTCAAACACTGCTCAGAGCTAGTTAAAACGTTTTAAAAGAAGTTATTTGTTTTAAATGAATCTCTTGATATTTTCTTGTAATGGACAAGAGTTTTTGTGCCTCAGTGTATTGAAAACAAGAAAACGCTAAATTTTGATCAATTTTAAAAATTTTGAGACCACTGTGGCCACTGTCAAACAGATAGATAGATATGAAAAAGGCTCCACCGCGGTCCCTGCGGGTCCTATTATGGATGTTAAAAAGGTGCTTCGAATCATAAAATGTAATCGATACAACCAGGGGCACTATCATGTTTCAAATAAGCCATTTAATAGTCTGTTACCCTAATTTAACTAGAAAATAAACATCTTATTGATGAATACAAACAGACAATCACTTCAACGTTTTTTAAATTTAAGTTCAATTTTCATTGATCACAATTTTTTCTTATTTCTATTATTTTCATTCAAAAAATCATTTAAATCACAGTTTTCTTTACAAAAATCTGTTCATATATTGCATAAAATTGGCGTCCTTGACGCTCAACTGGTATATTTTTAGAACATGAAACTATATTTTTTTTTACACAAATGTTGAAAATTTTTAATGAAAACACCTTCAAACAAACAATTATTCGAATAATGACGATCGCACTGCCGAGTTTTCTCATCAAAAATGAATATCCAAAATTTTATTTCTGGGAAACTGGGGAACTGTAAAAAATTTCTCAATAAATTTTGTATTAATTCCAGCACAGTTTTTTTTTTCATTTTAATTTTAATTCTGTGTAAAAATATTGATTTAAAAATAGCATACATTTTAAATCCAAAATACACACTGATGACGACAACTGTTAAATTAAAAACCTTAAAATCTTGAAATTTGTTGGAATTTTTTTCACATTTTTTTGATTGATTTAAATTCAATTTTTTTTTAATTTTTCACTCAATTCCGGTTAAAATTACATAACCTTCAATGGAACGGTTCTTGAAACATACTTTTAACATATTTTTCGTACCATATTTTCTTTGGAAGCATCAACAATTTGAATTTTTAACTTTAATACGATACAATGAAAAAAATAATAAAAATTCATAATAATAATAATAAAAATAAAAAATGACCTTTAAGAAACCATAAACGGAAAACAAATGTAGGTAGCTAGTTTTATTTTTATTTTTTTTGTACAAAAATTCAATGTGTATGATGATGTATGTAAAGCACGTATTTTTTCTTATTAATTTAATTTAAACAAGTATTTTTTCTTCTTTAAATTGAAATAAAAACATTACAAAAAGTTAAAAGTTAAAAAAAAATTAATATTTACACTGAATTTTTATTATTATTTGAATATTATTCGACGAAGAAGATTTTTTTCTGTATAATTTTTAATAATAATTTTTTTCTTCTTTAATGTTAACTCAATTTTCATTCAATGTTGCAGTTTGTTGTGTATCATACGGAATTCGTCGGAAATAAAAAAAAATATATGTTAAACATATATAAACAGACGATTGATTAAACGGATCTGGTTATTACTTCTATTAATTTCAATGTTTTTAACGTGAACGAACAGCACGGACTTAAAAATACAACTAATCGATTTTTGTTGAGAAGCGTGTGCGAGAACTTAAAACTGAGAGTTTTTTTTATTATTGTATTTTTTTAAATACTATTTTAATATTTATATGTATACATTTAAAATATCATCATATGAATGTTTATATGAATGTGAGTATAATCTTATAATGAACATATGTGAGTGAGTGTGTATTAAGTCATAATTTAATTTATTTTAATATACAGTGTGAGAGCATATGGTTCACTTTGAAAATAAAACAAAAAATAACAAAAATACATTTAAAGACAGAAGCACACACACTTAAAATAAAATCACTTACTTGAAAATTATTATTGTTTTTATTTTTTATTTTTGTGTCATTCATTCATTCATTTAAGTTTAGTCTTGATTCTTGTCTAGATATCGATGCAACAATATCGTTGTATGATGATAAATTTTTAATTAACTAATTTTTGTTTCACTGTTTTTAGATGTGATCGAATTTTAAGAACATTTGAATGTGACTTTATGCAAATTTGGTGTAGTTCAATGTAAATTATTAGGGTGGACCGAATATAATTTAAAACGTTACCGTATGATTAACTTTAAATTAAAGATTTGAGTGTTCATTACCGTATGTTGAATTATTGAATAATATTTTTTTTGTAAATCGTATGCAAGCCAATAACAGCTAGTCCTTGGTGAAGTTATCTTCAGCAATTACGTAGAAGTTTCCTATATTTATTTTATCCATTTCCTCCATTTTCCAACTTTTTTACACTTATGTAGTCATATAATTTCTCACTCTTTTCTTCATTTAAAATTCCCTTTATTCCGTTCATGTCCACTGGCACTATCTCTAGTCTAATTTTTTCCTCCATGTCACGTCCTTTCTTTTCCTCTGACTGCATAAGTCCTATTGAATCTGTTAGATTGGCTCTAGTTCTCTTTTTGTTTTTCTTTCCCTCTTTCTTTGTCCCTATATCTTCCTTATTTTCACACTTTTCCTGATCTTTTAACGTAGAATTTAATATATTATCTCTATCTTCCTCAAAGCTATTCAAGTGCACTAATCTGAGTATCTTCTAAGATCTGGAACATTGCCATTATTGAAACCAAGAAACAGCGGATTCAGATTTATCTTCAGCCCTGGAATTCTGCATGATTTTGTTTAAAAGTTGCATTTGACCAAACTTTACTTTTACTTTACTTACAAGACGATTTTGATGGTCGGTATTAACTAAAATGTCCATATAGCTAATCTGCCTTATTAAATTTGAGTTTATTTTCTTAAAAATTTTCCATATTAAAGATCAAAATCTGTCCATTTAAATCACAAAATAACTCTCACCATAATTTAGAACCATCCTAATTTCAAACATATGTTTTCATATAATTGTATTAAGTGAATATAAAACCTTTAAAACTCTTCTTGTCTTTTATACGTACTTTCATACTGATATACATTTAAATTTGTTTAAAAATATACTTCTTTTTTTGTTATTTTTTTATACAAAAAAAAAAAATACAAAAATAAAACATACCAAAATAAAAAATACGATAAAATTTAAGTGTAACGTCATTCATACCAAACAAACAAAACATGTATACAAAAATTTCGTGTCGCGAGTTGTTTCTTCTAAAATTTGTTGTGTTTTCAATTCAATTCAAATCAAATCTTATCTTATTATAGTACATTTACACTGGTATTTGTACCAGTGTGTGTACATTATGCAGAATTAGGTGTAAATGTGTGATGTAAGTAGACACAAGCACGTACATAAGTAGTTAGAGTGAGTTAGACAAATGATGTCATCACAGGTGCAATTGTAATGCACTGACAGGGTACAGACATTTATTTATAGGATAAAATTGTTTATTTTTTTACTGTAAAATTTATTGTATTACTTTAATAGAAGAAAAATAATCAAGTGAGACACTTTCAATTTCAAGTTAATTTGGATATACTGTTTTAACATTTTTTTGAAAGGTGGGTGTGTGTGTGCTCTATAGCTCTAAGTCTATAACGCATATCATTAAACTAATGAATCAACATCCGGTGCTGTATCCGGAAAAACTATCATTTTATTCTTTCTACAAGAATTTTATTCGACATTGATTTATTTGAATTTCATATGAATAAGACATTTTTTTTATCACTTCATAAACCTGAAGTGTATGATTCAAATTCCAATGAAATTCAACGTTGAATCATAAAGGTGAAATTTTTTCTTCATTTCAATGATTATGCAGAAAACTTGATTTGAAATTTCATTTGTATGAAATGTGACTATAAATATCCTAAAAATGGAAATTTTACCGTTCATCTTCATCTTCACTTCAGTTTTTTTTTTGCCACATATATACATAAATTGAATCAATACTTTACAAACAACAATGTACTCCGTGGATAGTGAATTACAATCCATATATGCGCAGAAATCAATATTTTCTTGTTGTGTTGTTGTTGTAAAATGACTCTGTGCGTACAATTTCAATGAGAGTCGTTTGAATGAATGACTCCTTTTATTATACAATTTTACTAGAGAATGTAGAAAATGTCTGCACTTTTATGGTTAAGACCAGATAAAGCATTATTTTATTTTCTTATCACTGTATTTAATTTTTTTTCTTGTAATCAATTTTTATTTCTTATTAAATTTCATATCAATCGTATGATAAATTTTATCAATTACAAGTTATCAATTTCATAAGCAAATAACTCTTTTGATAAATATTTGACTTGAATTCAAGCGAAATCATATTAAAATGTTAAAATAAATATTTCTGTACTATTTCTGTGAATTATATACGCAAAAATTTTTCATCATACACACACGTACACACTCATATGAGTGTATACATTAATTTTATTTTATGTACTTTTTTTCTGTACTGATGTCAAACATCTGAAGAAAATTATTGAAAATTTCAGTTAGATTCGTTTGTTTTTTCACAATCTAATTACACACACGTGAAAGTAAGATGTTTAAAAAGATGTACTTACAAAAATTGGTAATTTTAAGGCACTTTTAACACTTAAAAATTAATTATTTAAACAGACTTAAAATGAAACACCCATAAAATCAATATCGCTTCTGTCACTTTAACAGAAATGAGTGAGCATGTTCGATGTTATGTTCTCTCATTTTACTTGTCTCTTTGAGAGAATTACTGTTATGTGACAGGGTATTTCAATTGAAATGAGACAAAATTGTGAATGTTGTATGAAGGGGGATGGGAATTAAATTTTTTGATTTTAAATAAAGGATATTTTTAAATTAAATTTTAATTTAATTTAAAAATTAATTTTTTATAAGAGAAATTAATGAGGAAATTTATGTGAAAAGCCATAATTTAATGAAATTTTTACGATTCAACTTTTATTAGTTGAAATATGTCAGAAATACTTAAATGGAAATTCTTCCGTTATAAGACACTTTTAAATTAAAAAAGAGACCAAGTTGAGTGTCGAGGCCCTCCTCAAGACATACATTTCAAGACAGCTCGAACACTTGATGAGCAGAGAAACTTAACCAATGAGATGTATGAAAAAATTGAGCACAATTTCAACGATTATTCGAAATTCTTAAATGAGAGAATCTAAAATGGCTTACCTTCCAGCCTCAAGGACATTCTTAAGGATAATTTAGGAAATGCAAATGAGCTGTTCCATAAAATAAACTATCCATCTAGGCCACGCAATCAGTTTAAGTTGAAATTAAAATCAGATAAACTCAGAATCTCCAGCTGCACTAATTCTCGACGGAAATTCAACTGACCAAGAAGACGATTCACGTAGCAGTCTGGTGAGTTAAAATGGCAGCGCAGTTAAAGATATGCAAACTAGGATAAGGAAAGCTAGGTAAGTCTTTATGATACTTAATCGTTTTTGATGATCCACAGTGTATAGCAAACCGGTAAAAGTTAACATCTTTAAATCCTGAGCACTCTCTATCCTTCTGGTTGTGAGCCTTGGGTTGTAAGTGATTATAGAAATATAAAAATGCACTGTGATATGAACAAACTCAAATTGAATTCAAATAAGACTAAATGCATGATAATAGGAGAACGAGAAACAGGAATAAGAAACATAAATTTAAGTGATGGTGATATAGAAATAGTGAAAGATATGAAATATTTAGCCGTTATTGTAGATCACAATTTGAACATGAAAAGGAATACGTCACAAAAAGGATGTCAAAAATCGAAAAGACTCTTCAGATGATTGCTATGAGGTCCTTGTACACAACTCACAAGGTTGCCTTAGAAGCGTTAGAACAAGGAATACGTCGCGACACTACACATCAATAGACAAAGAAACAGTGAACCGTGCTGCCAAAATAGCTTGAGCTCGATTTTGAAAAATTTTCAAATGATAGAAATAAAATGAGCCAAATTAATGTAAAAGCTAAGCGAATAAATGACATCAAGTTGATTTTCTAGTACAGATTCATCAAGAAAGCTGTTGGTACTGAAATTTTTTCACTCACATCACAATACTAAACCTTTCAAATCATAATTTCATAGCAAAAAATTCCACTTTGCATGACAAAGCATCAATTTACTAGAAAGCAACTCTCCTAATCTGACAGTTTACAACAATAAATATTCTTTATCGATAATTTTCCGATGATTTATGAGTGATTCGATTTAATATTTTATCATATCATTTAATTGCATTGATTTTGATGATACCAAAAATTATTGTTATTGTAATATTTTTTTTTTCATTGATATCCATGAACTATGAGGGAAAATTTTGCTTACACATTTCCGTTTGATTGAATCTCGTACGATTGCTCACTTTAAATCCAAACACTTTTAATAGTTTCAAGTCAAAATATAATAAAAATAAAAATAATAAATAAAAAAAATTAATATTTATAAGGGGGTGCATGAGACAAATTTTGAAAAAGAAAGATTTTCCATGATAAATTTTCATGCTTTATATCATTTTAACTTAACTCGGAAATTCACGATACATGAGAATGTGCATCCAAATGTAATTGAATTGAATTGAGAAAAAGAAATGATGATGACATTGTGCATAAATAAGAAGAAAAATTTTTATATTTTATTTTTATATCGGAAAATAGAATCAGTAAATGCATGAGTGAGCACGAGCTAACAATAAATAATGTTGTAAAATTGTAATAAAAATGTTAAAATGTTTTCACATAATTGAGTATGAGATATGTTGTGTGTTGTTGTTTGTGTGTGGAGGATTGAACAAAACACCAGCACCCGATTAAAATTATACACACTTCAATTTTTTGAGGGATGAGATGAGTATATTAGACAATGAAGGGGGAGATTTGTTTGCGTCAATTAAAGATTAGATTTGCTCTTCTCAATTTATTTAACAAGTTTCTTATCTTGATTGATTTTCATGGAAAAAAACAAAACGTATCTGGACAGTGTTTAAATATGCGATATTTGATGGGCAGTGACATTTAACTGTCATTTAAATTTTAGGGTTTCATTGAATTTAATGCAGTTTTCTGGCAAATTTGACCTCTTCATGACCTTTCCATGTAAAATTCATACAATTTCCGTTTCAGTCAATGAAGTTCAAAGGTTATTACTTATCATGACTCAGATGAAATTCCATTTTTATTTCAATTCAATATGAAGATTACAATAAAAAAAAATCATATTTCAATGTTCAAATAAAAGAAAACCGAAAAAAAATTGAATGAACTATAACATTTTATGTTACGAGCCAATATCAACTAAACAAATAAAAAGGGGCGTTTCTTATTCTTTTCTTTAAGATTTCTCGTCTCATTTTCATTGTAACCAACATTTTATATTTCATTGTGGAGACATTATAAATGCTTACATGTTCATATTTAAGGCGCCATTTTCCCCTTACTTACAAAAATAACTTGGAAATAACCGAAAAGTATCCTTTTTCAATTCAATAGCTGAAAAAAAAACTTGTCTTGTAAAATAAAAAATAACAATTGATATGAAATCATAAAATGATACATGAGTCATTGTGAAAATTCAATCCTCTTCTTAAAATTTTTAAAATTGATCACGAATCCCATGAGTGCGATAAATGGACCAAATTAAACAAGAAATTGACCATTAAATGGGAATTTTATTACAAAAATCTGGTCAATTACTTTCAGATTTCGCATTAATTGTGATTTAATTTGAAAACGGGATTCTCATTTTACATTTTATTTCATTCCTTGTTGTATTTTAATTTAAATATCATTTTAAAGGAACTCGTTTCGTTCCAATAATTCACATTAAAATATAAAATTGAGGTTCATTGTTTGATGTCAATTGAAATCTCTTGTCGCATTGGGTCGATGTAGCTTGGCGCCACATATTCTAGGATATGAAAGAAAAAAATGACTTGAAAATCATGCGCATTTTACATCTGAATCTGATATTTAATCGCCCACAATATAAATAAAAAAAATAACTTTATATAACTTTGATGTGAACTGATATGATAAGTTACAACTAATGGGATTTTTTGCAGATGGAATGGAATTTTTTTCTTCGTCTTATTGTTGTTAGAATATTATTTTTCTTTTCCTTTTATCTTTATTACTTTATTGATGTTGGAAATTAACTGTTTTGAATGGTTGATTGTGTGTTACATTAAGAAAATAAATATAAAATTTATTCAGAGATGAGTTTTCTTTTGTGTTGACGTTGAAGAAGATTGTATCAATTATTTAATTTGAATTGATATGAAAATATTCTCGGGAATTGGTATTTTTAGGAAAATTTAACAATTTCATTTAATTTTAATATTAATTGGGATGATTTGACTTTGAAGGGTAAATTCTCTATTTTAGAGTTGAACATTTTCATCAAATTGTCTTTTATGTCAAAATTATCATTTGTAAGTTGTGGATTGGCACTCATCTGTCAAATCCTGCCTGTTTATGTCAAAATCAGCAATTGGAAGTTGAAAGGTCTCAATTTTTATTAACTTGATCTTCTTTGAATTAAATACGTCAAATGTCAAAGAAAATATCACTCTCATATGTCAAATATTTGGTAAAATAACTAATGGCCTTCAAGTAACCAAAATTATCCTAAAAAACGAGAAAAGGACATTGACATGAAAAATACAGTAACATTACAATAAATTCTCGTTCAAACATACCTTATTTAACATGACTCCTAACTTGTGGTTGTCAGAATCATTACAAAAAGCTACCAAAATGTGGCGTCACATTGGCGGCGTCTGATGCCAAACATAAATTTTTCAACAATAACAACACAAATAGTAAAAAATAATAATAATAATATAAAATAACAAAAAATAAACTTATTTTCTATCTCTTTTATATTTATTTTACTTTATCTACATTATTTACAACGATTACGTATTGCTTGGCATCGCAATCACAACTAATTCAAAAGCTCTGTCATTGCTACATTTTTTTTCCTGTTATTTTTTTGGCAACAAACTATCCAAATTTTTCATTGTAAATGTTACTTTACAAAATATTTACACAACTGCCTTTTGACATTTAATTCCGGATTTTAATCTTCATTTTCAATTTACTGTTTGCATAGAAAATTTTTTAAAATGAGATCAATTTCGATGCACTTTACTTAATTAATGTTACCACATTTAAAAACCCATTTTTTGCACATGTCATCGTGAGTTTCGGACAAAAACAGATAAAATTAAATATATTCATAATATAACTATTATCAGTACATTAAGTTTAACTATGATTTAATAGAGGAAATTTATGTGATGAGGGGTTGTCTCTTCTAAAATGAATTGAAGAGGAACAAAAATAAAAACTATAAATTTAAGTTAAAGTCAGAACAAGTAAACTCCCCTCTGTGTATGTAATAAATATGATGCTCATAATTCATTTCATCGAGAAAACTTTTTTTTTGCCATGGAATATTGCATTTATTAGACATTCAAATGTAAAAATGTGTCTCTCTTTTCTTCATGTCAATTGATGCACATTATAATAGATGAAATCGAATCAATTTATTTTGAGTCATTTACTTTTCGCTCCTTTTTATTTTTTTTGCTTAAAATAACAATCAAATTCTATCCCTTTTCCGTTGTGATGACACAAAATTTATATGAAACTCTTAGCTGTGAGATGAAAAGAAGAAAAAAAATATTTATTGAGGATAAATCTATTCAATTTGTATCAATATAATAAATAAAAATTAATGTTTGGTTCACATAAATGTGATTTTTTTCCATAATATTATTATTATTATAATTTTTACAGAAATGGGAGGAAAAGGAAAATTTCTTGAAAGAACAAACTTTATCATGACCATTCACAGTCAGTTTTGAACCAGAAAATAGTTTCTTTGATCTTTTAGGAGTTTTTCACATCAATTTTTATGGTCTGAGGAGCCCAATGGTGATAATTTTTATTTCGTCACTACAAATTTCAAGTCAAATCGTCCTCTGATCACAGACAAATAGAGTTGAGCTTAAAAGAGTATTAATTTCAAAATGTGTAACGAAAAACCATAAAATTATTTTGATTCGAGACAAACCATAACTAAAGTTTGGATTGTGATTTCAATAAAACGATAAAAATGTCATTGATATCTAATGTAAAAAGTTTCGGTGACATTTTCTTGGATTCAGTAAAAATTTTGAAGCAAGTGGGATGGGCATCAACGAGATGAGATCAGATTTGTAGTGCAACCCATATTGAAAGAACTGGCACTCAGTTCTAGTATTTTAACCACATTAATGCTTATTTATTTAAAGATAAATTTGTTTCCTTCGAAATAAATACATCTGCCATCGAAGACAATTTCTACATATGACTGATGTCAACGAACAAGCCTTTACATGTCAAATTCTCTTAATTACTTAACGGAATCTGCAAGCATGTCCTACCTAGGCCAGACAATGCTTTTTGATTTTTAATGATAAACTTGATTAATCTTATGTTTTGATTAAATCATTTGATATATCCTTGATATTTATGATATTTTTGATATATCATGATAAATCTGATAAACTTGATCAATTTGATCAATTCCTTGATAAACGTCTAAAATATCAATATAAAACTGTCAGATTTGACAAATAAACAAAAAACAATAGTAAAAATGAACATGAATCTACAAAAAATAAATTTTATTGTTTTTTTTTATTTAATATGTTTATCAATAAAAGGAAAAAATGAAAATAATGCATTTAATAGAGATAATTTTAAAATTATATCTATTTTTAATACCATTATATAAAATTAAAAGAGGGAGCAAACTTGACGCAAGAGGTTCTTTTTAGGTTGTCACACAATTTGTAATGAAAATTTAAACATTTTTCATGGTTGCTAGATTTCTCTTAACCCATCAATTGTCACTGATATACCCGCTACTTTTTAGCTTGGTTTTTGAGTTCTCAATTTGTTTTTCATATTGTTTAGTTATTGTGCTTTCTTTGGTTTAAATGAACAAATTATAAGCCGAAATGAAATGAATAGTTTTATGCTATTATACGACACTTCCGAGCTATTTCCTGTAAAATTTTCGTATAAAATTATATATTTTTATTCAATTTTTATTGTAAATTTTATTTCAAATCTATATTACCGACTAAACAATCCGACTGTTGTCCTAAGAAAAAATATACTGTTACAGTCGGTTTATCGGCCGTCACTCCGTTTGTCAGTTTGTTTGATCCATCCATAACTCCAGAATGGTCCATCAGAGCATGGTCGGGTTCTCTTTGTTTTTAGAGGAGGTCATTAGGATGATTGATAACTCATTAATTTTGAGATTAGGCTCTAGCCCCCAAAGCATAAAAAACCGTAAAAAACGGTTAAAAATTTAAAAAAAATTGATAATTTGCTTTATTGGATAGAGAAGTTTACTAAAATGAACTTTAACTCAATGGCTCTGAAGTTAGGCGGTTTTTTTTTCAAATTTGCAGTTTTCTAAACCACCCAGTGGTTAGAATGTCCCATTTTTTTTGTTCGGCGGAGCTATTGTGAGTCGATATTTTTTTGGAGGAAATATACAATATATAAAAAATAAATTCTAGACGAATATTTTGTTGAAAACGCCCCGCAGTACAAAGTGATATGGCCTGTAGACAGATATCTTTGATTGACGCTTACATATCGTTTGATGAATTAAACGCGTTTCCTATCAATTTAAAAAAAATCGACTATTATGGGAAGTCTCGTAATCCACGCTAATTTTTCGGTGGTTTTGTGGGGTGTTTTCAACTTACAGTGTAGTAGAGACTGTTAATGAGTTAACAATAGCTCACACTTTGCTGAAGACTCCAAAAAAGTAGGACAAACATAAAAAAATATACACTTAAATTCTGAACAGCATCCAGATATATCGACATTTATTATTTCGATCGAAAGGAATTGTATTTCATTGTTTGTTTAAACTAAGGTCGAATTATTTTAAACAAATTTAAAGTTAATAAGTCAAAAATATAAAAAAAAACAGATGAAAATGTGAAATTTTCTATTAACTTCTAAAATAAACTTTTATAACAGGGCTTTTTACCAAAAAGAGGCTTTAAAAGTTGAATTTTAAGCATTAAATATATGCCGTGATCCTAGAGCTTCTTGATTCTGTTTCAGTATTTTATCAAACTTTAAAAACAAATGATTTTAAAAACGTTTTATATAAGCTTTTTTAAGTATTTATTAAATTTGTAAGAAAAAAAACTAACTTTTTCATTTGTTATTTTTTAATATTTTTAATTTTTTTATGCATAATAATTTGAATTTGTATGTAATTAAGTTTAATACATTCAAATAACATATTTTATGTTCTGATAAATGGTGATCAACACTGATAAATGTTGATATTTGTTGATCAAGACTGATAAACGATGATATTCATGATTAATGCGATAAATCTGATAAATAAGGATTTTTCCATTCGAGTTTTGATAAATGTGATATATTGCGTATATTTTTTACTCTGTCTTCCCTAGTTTAAACCCAACCACAATTACAATAAAAAATTATGGACCATGACAAAAATTTTGAAAGGTAAAAACACTCGCTTACCATTTTTCAAATATGAAGGGAAACTTTACATGACAGAACAAGAAAGAGCTGATGCACTTGCTGATAATTTTGTTTCCAATCATGAAACAACAATTCATCAGCGATCCACCATCAAAATTGAACGTGCAGTCAAACGTGCAGTTAAAGCAATCAAATCCCACAATGAAAACAATCATGATGTCTCAACTCTTGTCATGCCAAAAGATTTAAAAGAGATCATCCGTTTTCTACCAAATAACAAGGCACCTGGGTTGGATAGCATTACGAATGAAATGTTAAAACAAAGTAGTCGTAAATTCATCGTTACACTCACATACATCGTGAATGCATGCATTACTCTATCGTACTTCCCTTCAAGTTGGAAAAGAGCCATAACTATTCCAATTAAAAAGCCGGGGAAACCTAGCAACGAAATTTCATCATATCGACCAATAAGCCTGCTTCCAGCTCTAAGTAAAGTATTTGAGCGCATTATTCTGAGCAGAATCAACTCTCATATTGAATCGAATGGACTGATACCAAATTTTCAATTTGGATTCAGAAAGCACCACTCCACCTCTCACCAACTTGAAAGAGTTACACAGCAAATAAAAAATGGATTTTCGCAAAAACAGAGCACTGGTATGGTAGGGGTGTTCATCATAATGACACTTTTTTAAACAAAAGCAAATCGATTTTCCTGGGTGATATTCTAAAAATATATCCCTTAAGGCGTCTTTTAAGCCTAAGAACATAAAGATTGGAGTGGATTTACTATTTTCGCGGTAATGTTCAAAATTGGTCGATTATATCATAATAATTGGTAAAAGATTCATTTAAATTGATTGTTCTCTCTCTCTCTTTCCTTCTTAATTCTTCTTTGATTTCTAATTCTAATATTCTGATAAAATGAATTTTTTTTGTCTCTTTTTTTCTCTGTTTCAAAATCTTCATTTGATATCAAAATCTAAAATGTTTGATGAAATGAATGATAAGGTGCGGTAGAAAAAAATTGAAGAGATAAAGAGAGAAATTCGTAAAACAGAGAAAAAAGAGATTTCATTAAAAAAGAATGAGAGATTAATAAATGGTTTCATCAAACATTTTAGATTTTGATATCAAATGAAGATTTTGAAACAGAGAAAAAAATCAGAATTTTAGAATTAGAAATCAAAGAAGAATTAAGAAGGAAAGAGAGAGAGAGACGAAAATTAATTTCATCAAAATATTAGATTTTGAATTCAAATGCTCCGCATTTAAATATAAAGGATTGAAAGAGAAACAAAGAGAGACAGAAAAATTAATTTAATCAAAATTTTAGATTTTGAAATCAAATGCTCCGCTGCTTCGCAGCTCCGCATTTAAATATAAAGGATTGAGAAGGAAAGAGAGAGAGGCAGAGAGAGAAATTGAAAACAGAGAAAGAGAGAGAAAAAAATAAAAGAATTTACTAAATTAAATACTGGTTGGGAAATTTGAAAACTGTTTTTCATGACATATTTTCAATTTAAATGAATCTTTTACCAATTATTATGATATAATCGACCAATTTTGAACATTACCGCGAAAATAGTAAATCCACTCCAATCTTTATGTTCTTAGGCTTAAAAGACGCCTTAAGGGATATATTTTTAGAATATCACCCAGGAAAATCGATTTGCTTTTGTTTAAAAAAGTGTCATTATGATGAACACCCCTACTGTGTAGCCTTTCTGAGCCATCCAAGACCCATAGTTTCTTCTAAAACTATGCCTTATTTTCGTTGGCCGAGGTGCTCGCGTAAAAAAAAATTAGGGTTTCCATATAAAAAAATAGGGTTGCCGAACAACTTATGGTCAAGTTAACGGTTTTTCACAAGGGGTAGTCGAAGCAAAAAACACGAAAATTTAGTTTCGTGTTCTGGTGTTCTCGTGTTCTCATGTTCTCGTGTTCTCATATTCTCGTGTTCTCGTGTTTTCATGTTCTCGTATTCTAGTGTTCTCTTGTTTTGTGTTCTCGTGTTCTGGTGTTTCTGTGTTTTGAAATGGGCGAAAATATTTTTAAGGTTTCTGCGAAAAATATCATACTTCTGTATGTCGTAAGTCAAAATGATATTTGACAAAGTTGTAGGAAATTTTCCGATCTACAACTTTGCGGAAGTGACTAGCACCATAGGACATACATGAAGGGGGGAAACAGGTCAAAATATGGGTAGAAGTGTATTTTTAGGGTTTCTGCGAAAAATATCATACTTCTGTATGTCGTAGGTCAAAATGATATTTGACAAAGTTGTTGGAAATTTTCCGATCTTCAACGTTGCCGAAGTAATTAGCATCATAGGACATACATGAAGGGGGGAAACAGGTGAAAATATGGGTAGAAGTGTATTTTTAGGGTTTCTGCGAAAAATATCATACTTCTGTGTGTCGTAGGTCAAAATGATATCAGACAAAGTTGTAGGAAATTTTCCGATCTTCAACTTTGCCGAATTTAACTAGGATGAGATTGAAATTGAAAAGTGAAACTTCCAGTCATTTTTTCTTCACAATTATTTTCTTTCAAAAATGTTTCAAAACATTTCAAAATTTAAGAATAATCCAACCACTAAAAACTGTTTTCTCCAACTACACTATTAAATTTTTTAGTGTCAGTTTGGTGTCGTATAGCGACAAGGTTTTTAATAAAAAGGTGAAAAACGACTTATTTCGTTATTTGACCTTTTTGTTATATATCATTGTGTTGAAAAGGATGTCCGAAAAAACTGAAGTAAAATAATTGTGAAAATTTAATTTTTTTGAAAAAAGTGCAAAATATGATGATTCTGTTAGTTTTCCTTAGTTTTATCAATTTATCATTGGCTCTAAATCAGTCAGAAACTGTTGAAGTTTTGACTTTTGAAGATACTGAACTAAAAACAATGTACGTAGACATAGGCCAAGCCGCAATTTCAGATGACGAGAGTATCACGTTATTCATAAATCTTGATATAAAAGATTCGTCACAAATCAAAAGTGTCATGAGTAAAACCGAATATAAATACATTAATAATTGTGAAATAAGAAACATGCCATACGATTGTGAACTAAAATACAATATAGGAATGGCGGCACGTACACTAAAAAATAAAATTTCTAAAATTGATCAGCAGTTAAATCAGATAAAAATTGAATCTTATGATATGCTAAACATTTCTATTCATATAAGTGTCAAGTTAACATTGATACTTTTGATTATGTAACAATGCTTTTATCAATAAGAAAACAAGATATTTGTTAAAAAAGGCCATTGGGAATTAACAAAATATGAAAGTTCAATAAAAGTAAAAGTCTCAATTCCCGTTTATGAGGTAGGTTTCGAATTGAGAAATTATTTTGTTATACCAGAAACACAAAATGAATGGATCATGAGCGCAGCAAGCTCACTAAAAATAGCTTTGAAAAATGATATATTTTTCTCTGTCAAAGATACGTCAGTTTTTTTGGCGACCCTATAGCTCCAGCGACCCCTTGGGGTCGGTGAAGCTTTTTTTGGGTTTTTTTAGCGACCCCCTCTAAATTTTTTTTGATCAAAAATTTGGATAAAAAAGGGTCGCTAGAGCTTTTTTGGGTTTTTTTAGCGACTCCCTCTAAAATTTTTCTTAGATCAAAAATTTGGATAAAAAAGGGTCGCTGGGTGGTTTTTCTAACGACCCCCTATAAAATTTTTTTTTGATCAAAAATTTGGATAAATGGGGTCGCTGGGTGGTTTTTCTAGCGACCCCCTATAAAATTTATTGTATCTCAAATATATCGATAAAATTTATTGTTTCTCAAAAATGAAATATATCGATAAAATTTATTGTTTCTCAAAAATGAGATACAATAAATTTTAGAGGGGGTCGCTAGAAAAACCACCCAGCGACCCCTTTTATCTAAATGTTTGAGAAACAATGAATTTTAAAGGGGGTCGCTAGAAAAACCACCCAGCGACCCCTTTTATCTAAATTTTTGAGAAACAATAAATTTTAGAGGGGGTCGCTAGAAAAACCACCCAGCGACCCCATTTATCCAAATTTTTGATCAAAAAAAAATTTTATAGGGGGTCGCTAAAAAAACCACCCAGCGACCCCATTTATCCAAATTTTTGATCTGGTAAAAATTTTATAGGGGGTCGTTAGAAAAACCACCCAGCGACCCTTTTTTATCCAAATTTTTGATCTAAGAAAAATTTTAGAGGGGGTCGCTAAAAAAACCCAAAAAAGCTCTAGCGACCCTTTTTTATCCAAATTTTTGATCAAAAAAAAAATTTAGAGGGGGTCGCTAAAAAAACCCAAAAAAAGCTTCAGCGACCCCAAGGGGTCGCTGGAGCTATAGGGTCGCCAAAAAAACCGACGTCCAAAAAGGCCAAACTAAAGATATAGGTCTAACCCACTTCTACTATGGCTAGAAAAAACACTAATATATGAAAACGCAAGAGAATTTTCCAACTTAAATGTATCTTTTCTTAGTTTTTCCCACTTTAGAGTAAAATATCCCTGAAAATTTGGATTTTGTCGATCAATCATTTTTTATAACAATTATTGACCAAAAATGATGTACAAGTCCACGAAATTCGCGGGAGATCATTCGGGATTTTGCCCATTTCTTTATATTTGGATGTTCTTTGATTATCAAAACAGAAAATACAATAAAATTTTCAACTTCCCTGCAGAACCACCTTTTAGGGCGCTTTTCAGGCTCGATTTTCCAAGCCTCGTTGCTACCTTATTTTGAATGCTAGGACAAAAAATAAACACTTAAATCGCAATAGCTTAATTAGATCTACAAGTTTCAGAACAACATTTTCCACTTTTTCGTGAAAAATTATGATCTCCCGCTAATTTTGTGGACTTATACACCATTATTGGTCAATAATTGTTATAAAAAATGATTGTTCGACAAAATCCAAATTTTCAGGGATATTTTACTCTAAAGTGGGAAAAACTAAGAAAAGATACATTTAAGTTGGAAAATTCTCTTGCGTTTTCATATATTAGTGTTTTTTCTAGCCATAGTAGAAGTGGGTTAGACCTATATCTTTAGTTTGGCCTTTTTGGGCCTTTTTTGAACATTTAATGGCTCCTGTGGGGTCAAAGAGTGGTGTTAGAGAGTTATGACCAAAGAAGAAAATTCATTTTTCTTAGTTTTCTATCGGATAAAAGAGCTAAATTAGATGATTTCTAAAAATTTTTTTTTGACGTGTATTTTTATTTAAAATAGGCCATATATAAGAGGAAATTTTTCGAAATTTAAAAAAAATGATTAAATAAAAAAAAAACTAGATGTGTGTTGAATTAAAGACTCTCAAAATTTAAATTGTCCATTTATTATAAATATCTATAACATTGTAAACATTTAGGGAGTTCAAATTTCGCAATGAAAGAGGAATGATTTACTTAAAATATAATTTATTATTAAAACTAGAAGTTTCTTATATTTAATAGAAGAACACATCTTCTTAAAGGTAAAATGACTCTTTTCTATACAAATTTCATTATTTAATAAAAAAAAACTATTCAGTGAATTTCAAAGTGGAAAATAACCAGGAAAAATCTTTTTGACGTGTTTCGGGATTTCTCAGAAGTATGACATCGACTTTTTGTTGTTAAGCTGTGTTATGAATGTAAGAATTAAATTAAAAACTATAACTATTGTCTTCCAATTTCATTTGGTGTTTCTTGTCACCCCACCCACGATTTTTCTTGAAAACTTCCTGGGGGATATATTTTTTTCATATATTTTCAGAAGAACAATAATTGTTGAGGCAAACTGTTTTTTTTTTTTAATTTAAAAACGTTATTTTTTAAAACCCATGACAGCAATGTATTATTGTAAATTTTATTAAAATCTGTATACTAACGCGCGCTTCATGCATGGTATAACTCCTTATAATTTACGTATGTGTATAGAAAGCGGAAAAATTATAAAGAATTATACCTTGCAGAAAATAGTAGTAAACAATCCAAATGCTGTCATATTTTACCGATTTTTTTATTTTCATCAAAAATAATTTTTAATTTAAAATAAAACATTTATTTGATAATGTTTTTGTATAATTTATTTCAAAACCATGTTTTATTTTTACGAGAAATACATTTTTGTTTTTTTTAGTGTCAAACGTGTATGAGTGCATATATTCGGTCTTAGTTTCCATTCTGCGGAGTTATTGTAAGTTGGGATTATTTTGGAGAAAATTTCCAATATTATGCAGAAAAGAAAAATATCAAAGAATTGAAAATATGTTCCGTTCCAAAATATTGGCGAATTTGCTGTTTAATCTCATTCATTTTCGAGTCTTCTTCTATGAGAAGATTGTAAAAAAGAAATATGTTATTCAGCATCGTAAAAAACCACTTATAAACATACTGTAAACTAATAATTAAAAAATAAATTTTAATTTAAAAAAAATTAATTTAATTATAAATACTTTTCATATAACATTGCTTCAAAAAATTTTTGAAAAAAATATTGAGAAAAATATATACACACCATGGTTTTTTTTTAATGTGACAAGAAACACCAAATGAAATTGGAAGACCCTAATGTGATTGTATGAAATGTATTCAAAGATGACAATATCACAATACAATAATACCTGTTCAATAAATTTTACAAAATCTCCTTGTAAGGTACTACTCTCATACATTTCATTACTTTTTATCAATGATTCAATAGATTCAACAAGTTCAGCATAAATAATGTCGCTGTTAACGAGCTGTCCAGATAACTCTTTATTTCTGAAAATTTTTAAAAATTAATTTTTTACTCGTTTATTATTTTCGTTTATTTTTGTTTATTATTTTAGCAAACTCTATGAAATTGAAGTCTTTTTCCGTTTTAAAGCTGAATTTTTCATAGGACAAAAATATAATTAGAGCTGAGAAGCGTTAACAATAGGAGTGTTCATAGAAAAATTATCTGAATTGAATTCTGAATAAATTTTCTTCATGACCAAACAAAGCCCTAAATGTTATAAATTATGTTATAGAGAATTCCTGAATCTCTATCATAAAGATAGCGGCTAAAAATTAAGTAGCATGAAGATTTTGCTGCTAATGAATAATGAAAAAATGTATTAAGTATCATAATCGCCAACAAAATATTTTATTTTCCAATTTAAAGCTTTAAACCTTTATAGATTTTTGAATATCTCTGGAAATTATTTGAAAATTTTTTCAATACAAAAAGTACAAAAAATATTACACTTTCAAACAGTTCTGTGTGAAGTGCTGGTCAGTCAACTTAAAAAGTCTGTTTTAATTTAGCCATACAATATTTTTAATGGAAAATATTTATCGATAGCTCCAAATCGCACAACATTCTCCAAATCTACAGAACTTGAAATTTTTGAAGTTTGCAAATAATACATTATGAACTGTGTGTTTTTAAACTGATGAAAATAACTGACCAAAACCAAATTTGTGTATTTTACAATAATATAAAAAAGGAACTAATGTCTCTGTTGGTCGTAGGTTACCTTTTTTGGCGAATGAGACATATTAAATTTTGAAATTTTTTAGTTAAATATTGCTAACATCATTTTAAAGAAAAAGAGATTTATCGTTCTAGATTTATCGTGATCACAATCGTGAAAAATTCAGAAATAAATGAAAATTTAATATTTTTATTTAAGGCCATTACAATTTTCTTTTTGTTTCTCGTCGCAGTCCGCTCAAAATAATAAGAAGGAGGGATGAATAATGGTAATAAAATAATGATGAAAAAAAAATTTATAAACAAATGTCATGAAAAAAATTTTTTCATGTGAAAAAATATTTTAAATATTTATTGTAAAAAAAAATCAAGCAAATTAATTAATTTTTCAAACAAAATTAAGTATTTGAGATTAAACACAAATTTGTTAAAAGTTGAATTTTGAGTATTAAGTGGAGACAAATTTTTTTACGAATAACTTTGGTCCTCACTAACAATCACTGATAAATTTTTGGTGGTTGTGTATAATCAGTAAACAAAGACTGAAATCAAAATTCAACTTTTAACAAATTTGTGTTTAATCTCAAATACTTAATTTTGTTTGAAAACTTCTTGTTTTTTACTTTTTAGTTAGCCATCTACCTTTTATAAAAGTTTGTTTTAGTAGTTAATAACTTCCTAAGAATAGCCAGAGCTTTGTTTTCATTTGATTTTTTTTTATATTTTTTTTTTTTTATTACTATTTTATTACTATTTTTTATTCCCTCTTCACTTTTGTGAAATAAAGAAGTAGGTGGCGACGAGAAACAAAAAGGAAAATTGTAATGGCCTTAAACTACACTCCTTTATTATTCATTTTATTGTTCATTTATTTTAGTATCTTCATTAGTTGTCAAGAACAATAATTCCTTGTTCGACTTGCTTGATATTTTTTTTTTTTGGTTTGATCTATTTTTATTAAGAATATTTCATTCTTTTTGGTTCTCAATTCTTCCAGCTTCTGTTTAAAATCATACCGTTTATATCAAGATTAAATAATTAGAAAATGGTGATCAACATTAGATAGTTTTATAATTAAATAATAAATTTGGATTTATAATTTCAGTAAACTTTCTTGTACAATAATTTCATCACGTAAACAAAAACAATGTCGTCTGTCGTCGTTTTTTGACACATTAGACTGGTTAAAATTTTTATAATAATTTATAATCTATATAGGATGAAAAACGCAAGAAATTTTCCAAAAAAGCTTTTAGTGTTATTTTCCCAAATGGACTGCTGAACCATAAAGACCAAGCCAAATAATGAAAATTTTTTATCTGGAATTTTTTTTTTTTTGCACTAAAAAGTGATGAAATAAGAAGTTGAATTTTTTTGCCGATCAATCCCGATAATTGATAATTATCTTCAGTTTTGATATAAATTTGTTGCTCTAAATGTATTAAAAATCGTAAAACAGGGCAAAAAACAATGATTTTTTTGTTTTTATGGTTCTTGCATGAGTTTGGTGGCTAAAAATAGAGTGAAATATTAGAAATACATGAAAATAATCTTCTACAAAGTTGAAGCTGAAGTTCTGAGGATGTTTAATATTCAATCAAATTTTATTTTTTTTGAGGATTTTTACTCAAAAAAGTGGTAGTTTTGTAAAAAAAACTGTTTTTTTGGATTTTTTTTGCCCTTTTTTGTGTCAAGCAAGCTCAAAACTCCAAAAAATTATAAAAACCTTATAATTTTCAATTAGTACTATTTAATACGCGTCAAATAAGCCTTAGATGAGCTTTTTCTGAAAAGTTTTTGCCTGTTTTCCAAGCGATCAAAAAAAGCCTGTTTTTAAAAAAATTCAACCTCTTATTTCATCACTTTTTAGTGCAAAAAAAAAAAAATTGCAGATAAAAAATTTTCATAATTTGGCTTGGTCTTTATGGTTCAGCAGTTCATTTGGGAAATAACACTAAAAGCTTTTTTGGAAAATTTCTTGCGTTTTTCATCAATAGTGCATTTTTTCTTACTAAAAATGTAAAATTACATTGATAAATAAAATATTATTACAAAAATAATAAAGACAAATGTAAAAAAATAACCTGGGTGACATATCAGACCCTTTCCAACAGCCAGATTTAAGTTTTTTCTTTAGCTAAATTATCTTTTTATGACTCATGACAAAGTCATAAAGTTTCAATAATATTGGAATCAAAATAAAAAAAATAGAACAAAATTTTTTTCGCTGGCGACGGGAATTTACGACGGGAATTTACGACGGGAATTTTTTGTGCGACGGGAAATGCGACGGGAATTTGCAGAAGAAAAAATATAAATTGATAACAAATTTTTCCGTTTCCGTATTACGGGCTACAATTTTGCTTCAATGACCAAGTCAATATTTCAAGTATTAAGAGGCCAAAAATGGCAAAACAGATAATTTTGAGCTCATTTTTCGCTTTTCGAGTAAAAAAATCATGTTTGCGTATGTTTTAGGTAAAAGTGACCTGAGGCAAAGTTGTAGAGAATATTACGGGCTACAATTTTGCTTCAATGACCAAGTCAATATTTCAAGTATTTAAAGGCCAAAAATGGCAAAATAGATAATTTTGAGCTCATTTTTCGCTTTTCGAGTAAAAAAATCATGTTTGCGTATGTTTTAGGTAAAAGTTACCTGAGGCAAAGTTGTAGAGAATTTTTCGGGCTACAATTTTGCTTCAATGACCAAGTCAATATGTCAAGTATTAAGAGGCCAAAAATGGCAAAATACACAATTTCAGGGTTATTTTGAGGTTTTTGAGCTAAAAAGCATACTTTATTTTTTTTTTGCCAAAAATGATATGAGACAAAACAGTAGGGATTATTTTAATGTAGCTGAAATGTTCAAAACAAGTTTTGAATTGTCTGAAATTTTGTCATATTCAAACTTTTACCTAAGAAGTATGGTTTTTTAACAAAAATGAGCTCAAAATTATCTATTTGCCATTTTTGGCCTTTTGATACTTGAAATATTGACTTGGTTATTGAAGCAAAATTGTAGCCCGAAATATTATCTACAACTTTGCTTCAGGTCACTTTTACCTAAAACATACGAAAACATGATTTTTTTACTCGGAAAGCGAAAAATGAGCTCAAAATTATCTATTTTGCCATTTTTGGCCTTTAAATACTTGAAATATTGACTTGGTCATTGAAGCAAAATTGTAGCCCAAAATATTATCTACAACTTTGCTTCAGGTCACTTTTACCTAAAACATACGCAAACATGAATTTTTTACTCGAAAAGCGAAAAATGAGCTCAAAATTATCTATTTTGCCATTTTTGGCCTCTTAATGCTCACGAAATATTGACTTGGTCATTGAAGCAAAATTGTAGCCCGAAAAATTCTCTACAACTTTGCCTCAGGTCACTTTTACCTAAAACATACGAAAACATGATTTTTTTACTCGGAAAGCGAAAAATGAGCTCAAAATTATCTATTTTGCCATTTTTGGCCTTTAAATACTTGAAATATTGACTTGGTCATTGAAGCAAAATTGTAGCCCAAAATATTATCTACAACTTTGATTCAGGTCACTTTTACCTAAAACATACGCAAACATGAATTTTTTACTCGAAAAGCGAAAAATGAGCTCAAAATTATCTATTTTGCCATTTTTGGCCTCTTAATGCTTGAAATATTGACTTGGTCATTGAAGCAAAATTGTAGCCCGAAAAATTCTCTACAACTTTGCCTCAGGTAACTTTTACCTAAAACATACGAAAACATGATTTTTTTACTCGGAAAGCGAAAAATGAGCTCAAAATTATCTATTTTGCCATTTTTGGCCTTTAAATACTTGAAATATTGACTTGATCATTGAAGCAAAATTGTAGCCCAAAATATTATCTACAACTTTGCTTCAGGTCACTTTTACCTAAAACATACGAAAACATGATTTTTTTACTCGGAAACGGAAATATTTGTTATCAATTTATATTTTTTCTTCTGCAAATTCCCGTCGCATTTCCCGTCGCAAATTCACGTCGCACAAAAAATTTCCGTCGTAAATTCCGTAAAAGGAACTATGAGTTTTAACTCAAATTGTAAAATTATTGTATTATGCTATTTTTCCCCTGTGATATCTGATTTTTTACAAGTCTCTTACGGAAACATCATTTTTTGACTCAAAAACAAAAAAAGAATTTTAAATTTTTCCTTTTGAAAATTCCCATTGCAAGCATTTTCTGTGTTACCTCATCTTTCTTGAAAAAACTCCAAACATTAAATTTAAAAAATACTCTAATCATAAGGTATCTTTCCCGATGAATTTTTATTTTTTTAAAGAAGCAATATTTAAAAACTTAAAAAAATTACTTATTAGTATTTCGATTTTCTACTACTAAAAAAGCCATACTTCAAAAGGACCACATCGAGTAAAAATTCATTATTTTTTAGTATTTTCTCAAAATCATACCATCACATCGATTAATATTCTTAATCTCACTCACTCTTATTGAGTGTGAACGAAATAACAAATTTAAAAACACATTCTCTACTTTTATTAGTAGCCAGTAATTTAACCAGTTTTTTTCGGTAAAATCAACCAATTTTATTGGTAAATTCAACTTGTTTTTTAGATAAATTGAACAGATTTTTATAGGTAAAATTAACCAATTTGACTGATAAATTTAACGAATATATCGGTTTAATTTACCAATAAAATCTATTTTAAATGTTATATAAATTCATACGAAATAATAATAATAATTCTTACCTTTTTAAAGCTGAAACCAGCTGTTCCTTCAAATCGTTTAGTGAGCCAGGGTTCTCTAATTTGTATATGTCATTATTCGAATAATAACTAAAAACCTAATCAAATAAACAATTTTTTAAAGTTAGAAAAAAATATATAATATAAGGATTTTAATAACTCGGGGAGCAAAACTGTTAACTCTTTGGCGTCCAAAATTAAACCGCTCCAAATTTTCAATTTTGCTAAACGAATTGGAAATATAAAACCACATATTACTATCCTAAAGTGTAGCCAAAATTCTGAAAAAAAATTATAGAAGGGCTTCAAAAATTCATGGTACAAATGTGTACCATTGGTCGTCAACGGTAAAATATTCAGTAGAATTACATTTGATTTTACATCATTTTTTTTCAAATTTATTCAGGATCAGAAATGGTGAAGAAAAATAGACGTAGGCAGAGTAATTATTTTTTTTTATTTTTTCCTAATTTAATGTTATTATAAGCGGAAAATTGCTGACGATTTATTATTCCCATGTTAATTTTGATCTACATATATGTCGATATAAGTTTAATGAAATAATTTTTTTTATATGTTGCAATTTTTTCATACCTGAATTGATATCAGAATATTTGAAGATATAAAAGCATAGAGAGATAAAAAAAAAACATTCTGAATATATTATTCTGAGACCTTCTAACTTCAGATTCAAAATGAACTTTTTAGTGCATTTCGTAAGAAAAAATGCACTATTACAGACGGTTTGTCCGCCGTCACTCTGACACTCTGACACTCTAACACTCTGACACTCTAACACTCATTTAGTTCCATAACTCCGGAATGGTCGATCGGAGCGAGGTCTGGTTTTTTTTGTTAGACAGAGGAGGTATTAAGGATGATTTTAAACTCATTAGTTTTGAGATTGGGCTCATGGATTGGGCTCCAGAGCCTCCGAAGCCTGAAAAACTGTTAAAAACTGTTAAAATTTTAAAATTACACATCTTAACAAAAAAAAGTCGATGTCAAACTATTGAGAAATCCCGAAACACGTCAAAAAGATTTTTCAATCCTGATTATTTTCTACTTTGAAATTTTAAAATTCACTGATTCGTGTTTGTTTTATGAAATAATGAAATTTCTATGGAAAAGAGTCATTTCCCCTTTAAGTTGGAAATTATTAAATATCAAAGTTTAAACTTTTCTGAGGTTAATTTTGTTCCAAAGTGTCAAGTAATTTATATTTTTAGAAAGAGGACAAAAAAAGCTAACAGATAATATAAATTTTAATATAGTTTGTACAATTATATTGGGCTTTTTCAGGTAACATTTACAAAAAAAGAGAAAAAACTCTTTTTTTTGTATTTTTAGAACAAACTTTAATATAAATTGAATATTATGTGGGCTTATTCTGATAAAATTTATATTTTCTGTTAGCTCTTTTTGCCTTCTTTCTAAAAATATAAATTACTTGACATTTGGAACAAAATTAACCTCAGAAAAGTTTAAACTTTGATATTTAATAATTTCAACTTAAAGGGAAAATGACTCTTTTCCATACAAATTTCATTATTTCATAAAACAAACACGAATCAGTGAATTTTAAAATTTCAAAGTGGAAAATAATCAGGATTGAAAAATCTTTTTGACGTGTTTCGGGATTTCTCAAAGCAAGCACATCGATTTTATTTTGTTAAGCTGTGTTATTATAGAGATAAAATATAGTGAAAAAAAAGATGCGTTTTCGCCTGGGGAGCTCAAGCAAAATTAGTGATTTTCCCAATAACTAATGTTTTTAACAATTTTTCCACGAAAACTATTGAATATACAGCCTAACAATATTCAGCAACTTTGAAGGAAAATGTTTGATCTTTTCAAAAAAAGATTTTCCTTGGAAAAGTGTTTCACGGTTGGAAAATTCGGTGCAAATTCCTCATTTTCTCTGATATGGGATATCGGACAAAAATTTTTTTTGTGAGACTGGCGATGTTTTGTTCTTAAAACTCAAAATTAAACTTTTAAAAAATTTGTGAAACTGTTATCTCAAAGATTT